>APFE030556161.1:0-16296 GCA_000404065.3 Pinus taeda | reverse complement strand
TCATCTTCAAGCAGTGAAGAGAATTTTCAAATATCTTCAAGGGACTCAAAATTATGGCTTATGGTATCCTAGAGATATAGATCTCACACTTCATGCTTATACAGATGCAGATTGGGCCGAAAGAGTGGATGACAGGAAGAGCACAAGTGGTGGTGCATTCTTTATGGGTTCCAGATTAGTATCTTGGTTCAGCAAGAAACAAAGTTTGATTTCCTTGTCTACAGCTGAAGCAGAATATGTTGCTGCTGCATCTTGCTGCACTCAACTTCTTTGGATGATGCAGACCCGGCAGGATTTTCAAATCACTTGTACACCACCTATCTCCATCCTATGTGATAATACAAGTGCAATCATCATTTCAAAGAACCCTGTCATGCATTCAAAAACCAAGCACATACTGATCAAGTATCATTTTCTCTGGGAGCAAGTGCTTGAACAAAAGGTCAAGTTGGAGTATGTTCCTTCTAAAGAACAAGTTGCTGATATACTCACCAAACCACTACCCATGGAGACTTTTGAATACCTCAGGCAAAAGCTGGGGTCTGTTGATGCATCATCTTGTTGTTGAATCTCATCTGTTGGTTGTACACGAGGTCTATACGTTGTATACGCGTACATTTGCTGGTTTATGGATTGGTTACAGATCGATGGCACAGATGCAGGGGGAGCACATATAATGCATTGTTAGCATTATGGGAGCATAGAAGGAGAACTTGGATGCTGATCTAAACATGGCTGCAATATGTCTCTATCTCTTTCATGGTCGTTTATGGTGATTGGTGGATTAGGGTTCTTCTTTGCAGATCTGGTTCATATTCAGGAGGAGCATGTTCTTAGGGGGAGCGTAACCCTTTGCCCTTGATGTCAAAGGGGGAGAATGACGTTAACAATCTTGAGGTTGCCATCAAGTCCAAAGGGGGAGATTGTTGGCATTATGATTTGGATATGGCTCTATGATACAGGTGTTGTACTTCATGGCAACTCACTCAAGTGTTCAAGCTCTCAAAATGATGGAAATTAAGAGGCTCGCAGGTGAATGGTTCAAAAGGTGCGGACCCACAGGTTACCCATACAGGAGGTGTGATCATACCCACAGGCTACCCGTTCAGTAGGTGCGGACCCCAGTGCACACACTTGAAGGCAGTAAAGCACGTTCATCTGGGGTTTCTTATGTTTGGCTCGTGGTATTTAGCCTGCCGTTCTTGATTCTATGGTTTTGGCCCGTGGTATTGCTTTATATTATTATTATTATTAAGCCTCATATTTTTGGGCCCATTGTATTGGTTATCTATGGTATTGATCCATGATTTTAGGAAGAGCTTGCCTATATAAAGCAAAGGAGATCACTTGGCTATGTATCTTTTGCAAGTTGAATATCTTAAGATCGGAAAATAACGGGTTATTATTCTAGTGAAGTTAAAAGAAAATCTATGAAGGATAATATCTCGAGCGCATGATCAGATCTGAACATCTGACTATCGGTGGCACACTTGGGGACTGCCAGTTCGGCCCTAATCAGAGGTATGCAGGTGATTAACGGTGCAGGTGCGTGGGTACGCAGAGCAGAAGAAGGCGAAGTGCGTGGGTACGCAAAGCAGGAGAAGGCAAAGTGTGTGGGTACGCAGCGCGAAGTACACGGCCGTTCAGAAGCAGAAGGTGCGTAGGTACACGACGTGATAGCGTCTGTGGGCGCATGGCTACTGTAGCAGTACGCAGCGTGATAGTATCTCTGGGTGTGTGTCTGAAGTTACAGTACGCATTGTGATTGAAGAAACATTGCGTGGGTACGTAGTGCGGCAGAAGGGTCTCTGCAGGTATACGCAGGGGAACAGAAGGTGAGGTGCATACGCACGCAGACCAGAGAAAGAAAAACTGCGTATCTATCTTAAGACCTTTTGTTGGCTGAATTTTCCTGTTGATAAGGTGTTCTGGGTTTAGTTTACTATTACTGTTGATCTGGTTACTACAATTGACTGGGTGATTTACTTGTACTTGATGATGTCTTGATATTAATGGATCCAGTTTGAAAATTTATGAAAAGTGATCCTTGAGAGAAAATAAGTAGGGGGTTGTAGCTCGCTTCGAGGAGAGACTGGAAAACGAGAGAGAGTTGTAGCTCTCTGCAGGTTGCATCCTGCGTACTGGTAAAGGACTGCACCAGTACAAAACCTTTGTAAAAGAAGTTTCTAATTTGAAAGAAGATAGAGACATATTGCAGCAGGTGGTTTTCACCCACATTGGGTTTCCACCTTACATCTGGTGTTTTTTGGTGTGACTATCTGTTTTCTTTGTTCATGCTCATTATTTTATGGTACTGACATGCAAAAATAATTCAAAGTGTAATTAAGGAAGATTTATTGAAAGAACTTGATAATACTGATTCACCCCCCCTCTCAGTATTATTTCCAACAGGATTTTGAAGAGTAAGTTGGTGGTTATGAATATTTGTAAGAATAATTTGTTTCCTCCAACTTATTATAAATAGATATTTTGTGTTTTTCTCCCAAAACTATTCCATATAAATATTGTATTTCATGTTATATGATTAATAAATCCCATATGAGATTGTTTCTTAACATTAGGGAATTTATAAATAATACATATAGTTATTAATGTATCACTTTAGTTTTTTATTTTATTTGAAGAGGTATTTCATGTTAGTTATAGACAAACTCCTAAGTTTTTGTTGTATTTTTTGGCATATTTGAGTGCTAATTTTGCCTAAAATTTTGTAGTGAAATTAGCCCAAATTATCTCAAATTCATATGCTTGGGTTATGTAATTTTCTCAATGGTAATGCCCCAACAATATTGGCAAAACCATTTTAAACAAAAAAAAAATCACAACCTTCCCAAATGGCATTTTGGCCAAAAATCATAACATATTATAGTTAAACTATATCTTAAATTTTTAATAAAATAAATTTATTTAACTAATCTAGTAAATGTGGAGAAGTGGATTCCTCTTATGCATAACTATATGTTAAATTTCGATAGTTATGATAATTTTCCATAAGGATGGTTATTAATGTATTAGTTAGATTTGGGGTTCTATGGAGGCAACAAATTTTGCCACAATAAATTAAACTTTTTTTTCTTTTCTTTCTCCCAAACAACTCTCATAGTGTTTTATATATAAGTATATGTATGTGGAAATTGATTCAATACCATAAAGAACTCCTAGGGAACTCAATATTATGTAGAGCCTTGCTATAACCACTATTTGTAGAAGCATCCAAAAATTTGGTTGTTTTTTTGGCATATCTTAGTGCCCATTTTGCCTAAAATTTTGAAGTGATTTGTTGAAATTTTCCAAAATTCATAAGTTTGGGTTATGTAATTTATTGGATTCTAGTGCCTCAATTATGCGGGAGCACTCAGCTAAAGCAAATTTAAAGCGGATAACTTAAAGGAGATTTAAAGCAGATAAGCCATGCACGCTTTTTTGAGAGCATTCATTGTAGAAAAACTAGGAGAAGATCTAATCAATCCTTCCTAATGCATCTTATATAAATGTAATGTGATAGTGTGTGAGTGATATCTATTCTGTGAGGTGTTTTGTGAGTGGGAAAAAATGTAATCGGTGTGGATTTGTTGGCTAAGGCTGCAATGCCTTAGATCCAGTGATCTTTTGTAAACAATCAAATTATATATTATGTTGATTTCCTGTCTATTGAGTTACGAGTTTTATAGTTTTTGATTGGATGCAGATATCTGTGTGTTATTATTTGTGTGAACAACGCATTTTACAGTTATTGCCTTGGAGCAATTCTCCATTGAGCCAGAGTTATATGCGCAGAGTCATTTTTTTTAATTTTGTGTTGTGCGTGGATTTCATCTTGGTGATTGATTATAACTATGTGTGCTGCTGATAAATATAACCCATGTGCGTAGTAAGGTGTCCGATGTAGAGCGGTTTTTAATAATTCACATCAGCAACTGTGCATACATACAACAATTGAACGTCAATCTGGTTGAATGTTGGGTACGCAAAGTGATTGGCTGTGTAAAGGGCATTTATTTTCAGGTGGGTTGCAGGCATTTTTATATGGTCTCTATGGATCAGAGATGGATTCCATTGCTTTTGGCTTTGCTGTGCTAACGTCACCATTAATTGCCCTCGTTACCACTTCTGAATCAACTTTTTTTTATGAATCTTTTGACAAGTCGTTCAAGGAAAGATGGATCAGCAGAACCACCGAGGTTTATAGACTGACGAGTCGTTCAATGGGAGATGGATCAGCAGAACCACCGAGGTTTATAAACTGTATTTATTTTAATCCATATTTGTATTTTGTGTAGTGTTGGGGGGGTCAAAGCTTAACACCTATATTGAATGTTTGCAATGATTATGCATGGATGGCACGAGGAATATCCATAACAATAAATTGAGAAGTTTTAAAAATTAAAAGGCTTCCGAAAAGATTGAGTGGGCCATAACCTACAGGTCCATGATCAAGCTTTTTAAAGAATTTGGGATTTTGGGCTTATACCCAGATCTCATTTTCATCAGTTGGTATCAGAGCCCAGAAAAGATTCCTGAGAGAAGAAAGAAGAATGCGAGTAGAAGCGGAAAGAGGTACAATTGTGTTAAAAATGGAGATTTTATGGTCTTGCTATTGTGCAGATGGTGGCAGCTGAAGGTGAGAAGATTTGCAGTGACGTAGAGAAGGATTCCAAAAGACCGAGTACGGAAGGCTTGGTGAGGTATCATGTAACAGAGGAGACTGTTACTGTAGAGGTTGGTTGCAGCTCATAGAAATTCATGGAAGCAGTTCTAGTGAAGGAATGCAGTGGATAAAATTGCTATTACGAAGACCAGAAGCATATGACGAGGAGGTCATAAATTTTTGTACCTCAGGAGTCTGATGCGGGAGAACTCAACACAAAAGCAAGCAAAACGTGGACCAGAGGATCAGAACAGAGGAAAGTCTGTTTTAAAGCAGAAAAGCAGAGCTAAAGCGGATAAGTTAAAGCAGATTTAAAGCAGATAAGCCATGCACGCTTTTTTGAGAGCTTTCATTGTAAAAAACTAGGAGAAGATCTTATCAATCCTTCCTAATGCATCTTATATAAATGTAATGTGATAGGGTGTGAGTGATATCTGTTCTATGAGGTGTTTTGTGAGTGGGAAAAAATGTAATCGGTGTGGATTTGTTGGCTAAGGCTGCAATGCCGTAGATCCAGCGATCTTTTGTAAATAATCGAATTATATATTATGTTGATTTCCTGTGTATTGAGTTACGAGTTTTATAGTTTTTGATTGGATGAAGATAGCTGTGTGTTATTATTTGTGTGAACAACGCATTTTACAGTTATTGCCTTGGAGCGATTTTCCATTGAGGCAGAGTTATATGCGCGGAGTCATTTTTTTAATTTTGTGTTGTGCGTGGATTTCATCTTGGTGATTGATTACATAACTATGTGTGCTGCTGATAAATATAACCCATGTGCGTAGTAAGGTGTCTGCTGTAGAGTGATTTTTAATAATTCACATCAGCAGATGTGCGTACATACAACAATTGAACGTCAATCTGGTTGAATGTTGGGTACGCAGAGTGATTGGCTGTGTAATGGGCATTTATTTTCAGGTGGGTTGCAGGCATTTCTATATGGTCTCTATGGATCGGAGATGGATTCCATTGCTTTTGGCTCTGCTGTACTAACGTCACCATTAATTGCCCTCGTTACCACTTCTCAATCGACTTTTTTTTATGAATCTTTTGACGAGTCTTTCAAGGGGAGATGGATCAGCAGAACCACCGAGGTTTATAGATTGACAAGTTGTTCAATGGGAGATGGATCAGCAGAACCACCGAGGTTTATAAACTGTATTTATTTTAATCCATATTTGTATTTTGTATAGCGTTGGGGGGGTTAAAGCTTAACACCTATATTGAATGTTTGAAATGATTTTGCATGGATGGCATGCGGAAGATCCACATCAATAAATTAAGAAGTTTTAAAAATTAAAAGGCTTCCGAAAAGATTGAGTGGGCCATAACCTACAGGTCCAGGATCAAGCCTTTTAACGAATTTAGGATTTTTGGCTTATACCCAGATCTCATTTTCATCACTCAACTATATTGAAAAAAATATTTTGAACAAATATCACATACTTCTAAAAATTTGTGTAGCAAAAGTTTGGCCAAAAAATCAAAAACATATTATAGTTAAACCAAACCTTAAATTTTTAATAAAATAAATTTAATTAGTTATAAATAATTAATATATACACCCTTTAGGGTTGATGCCGAGATTTTCCTAAGCTAAAAATAATAATTAATGTGGACAAGTGGATTCCTATTTAACATAACTATCTATTAATTTCCCATAAGGAGTGTCATTAACTTGAGGAATTGCCCCGAAAGTTATGGAAATTCTGGTCTTATTTAGAGAATTTTTGTAAATCCAAGTTATAGTTGTTAAACTTCAAACTTTTAAGTGTTGTATAAGTTTTTTATGGTGCTTAATCCATTTCCACCATAAAAAACACAATTCAAACAGTCCCTCTACAAGATTTTTTTAATTTTTTTTGCCACTTTTGGCCCTCATTGCAATTCCTCCTCAGCCATACGACTCCAAAAAATTAATGTGGACAAGTGGATTCCTATTTAACATAACACCTATTAATTTCCCATAAGGAGTGCCACTAATGTACTTTTAAGTTTGACTTTTTGGAAGGGGATTACAAATTTCACATAAAGATGGTTATTAAATTATTATTTAAGTTTCTTGGGTAAACATCCCACAAATTTTATAATAGTTTTATAATTTTAGAAAAGAAACATCATCAAAAACACCCCCTCCCAAAAATATTTTGACCCTTCACATTTGTAGCTCTATTTCCAAAACAATTAGCAAAATTTTACCAAAATCATGAGTTATTTTCCATTCTTTTTCTAGAGAAAAATTCACCTCTATAGACTTATCATATCATGTTTTCGAGTGTAATAAAGGTAAGAAAGAGAAATTGAAGTCTTATCATGTTTCCTAACATAATGTGTATATTAGAATTTTTTTCCCATGGTCATTTTTAATTATCTTTTAAGTGAAACTTATCATTCCTTCTGAGTGATAATATATAAAATCATTAATGAAATATTTTAGTTTTATTTTATTTGAAGAGGTATTTCATGTTTACTGCTAGTTGTTTTTATTTTTATTTTTTTCTTTTTATTTTCGAATTTTCCAATATAATTTGTCTAGAATGGGTGCAAGGATTCATTGAAACCACAAATTTGACCATAATGGAAGTTTCCCATAGGTTCTTCACAGTGATGAATCCATATATGAAGTGAAAAACCTAGTTTAAACAACACTTTGACCACAAATTCGTTTGCTAATTCTCACTAAAAATCTAGAGTGAAACTTGAAAAAGTAACATTTAAAAACTACTTTCTTTTTTTAATTGTGGAAAATTACCATCAACAATTTTAACACCCATAAATATTTTGAACCTTTAAGGATGTAGCCTCTATTTCCAAAAATGTTGGCCATATTTTACCAAAACCATCTTTGATTTTCCATTAGATAAAAATCCATCTCTTTAGATTACTCTTTCAAGTTGTAATTTTCTAAATTCCATTATTATTATTCTTTTAATAAAAGAATGTTTTTTTAAGTGTTGGGTCACCTCTTAGGAAGTACCGGGTGCTATGTGATTCACTTCACTAGTTTCAATGCCACTTCTTCACCCATCTGACCATCACCCGATGCAATGAGTGCTAAGTGAACTATTCAAAAAGCATGAGAAATTAGTGAGTTATGAATACCTCCCATGTAAATGGTCATACGTAAATGACTTACTTAATGGAGTTGAATCCCAAAATGATATCTAATATAATGCACTTCGTAAACCCCTATTACTTAAATTCAAAAAGAGTGAAGGGATCTATACTTGAATGGTTCATGAGGCACAATACTTGATAAGGTTTAGGAAATGGGGCAGTAGTCTAAGTGGGCTTGATTGTGCGGAAAACTCCACAGTTAAACGCACTTGAGCCAGAGGTAATTTGGGATGGGTGACCTGTCGGTAAGTCGTGGTTACCAAGTGCAAGCCCGAGAAGTGATGATTGATGTTATGTGATTCATTTCACTAGTTTCAATCACACTTCTTCACCCCCATGAGCATCACCTCATGCATAAGTGCTAAGTGAACTATTGAAAAATCATGAGAAATTAGTGAGTTACCACTACCTCTCATGGAATTGGTCATACGTGAATGACTTACTTAACGCAGTTGAATCCCAAAATGATGTCTAATATAATGCACTGCATAATCCCATAATACTTAAATTCAAAAAGAGTGAAGGGATCTCTTCTTGAATGGTTCACGAGGCACAATACTTGTCAAGGTTTTGCAAATGGGGTAGCAAGCTAAGTGGGCTTGATTGTGGGGAAAATTCCACACTTAAGCGCGTTTGACCTAGAGGTGATCTCGGATGGGTGACCTCCCGAGAAGTCCTGGTTACTGGGTGCAAGCCTTGGAATTGATGATTGATGATATGTGATTCATTTCATTAGTTTCAATCCCACTTCTTACCAGGTGCAAGCCCCCGAAGTGATGATTGATGCTATGTGATTCATTTCACTAGTTTCAATCCCACTTCTTCACCCCTTTGAGCATCACTTGATGTAATGAGTGCTAAGTTAACTATTCAAAAATCATGAGCAATTAGTTAGTTACAACTACCTCTCATGGAAATGGTCATACATGAATGACTTACTTAATGCAGTTGAATCTGAAGATGATATCTAATATAATGCACTTTGTAAACCTCTAATACTTAAATTCAAAAAGAGTGAAGGGATCTCTACCTGAATGGCTCATGAGGCACAATACTTTCTAACATTTTACAAATGTGATAGCAAGATAAGTGGGCTTGATTATAGGGAAAACTCCACTGCTAAGCGCGATTGAGCGAGAGGCGATCTAGGATGGGTGACCTTGTGGGAAGTCCTTGTTACTAGGTGCAAGCCCCAGAAGTGATGATTGATGCTATGTGATTCATTTCACTAGTTTCAATCCTAGTTCTGCACCCTTGTGAGCATCGCCCAATGGAATGAGTGTTAAGTGAACTATTCAAAACACATGAGAAATTAGTCGGTTATGACTACGCCACATGGAAATGGTCATATGTGAATGACTTACTTAACACAGTTGAATCCCAAAATGATATCTAATATAATGCAATGCGTAAACCCCTAATACTTAAATTCAAAAGGAGTGAAGGGATCTCTACATAAATGGTTCATGAGGCACAATACTTTCTAAGGTTTTTCAAATGGGGTAGCAAGCTAAGTGGGTTTGATTGTGGGGAAAACTCCATAGTTAAGTGCGCTTCAGCGAGAGGCGATCTCAGATGGGTGACCTCCTGGGAAGTCCTGGTTACTGGGTGCAAGCCGTGGAAGTGATGATTGACGCTATGTGATTCATTTCACTAGTTTCGATCCCACTTCTTCACCCGTGTGAGCATCCCCCAATGCAATGAGTGTTAAGTGAAATATTCATAAATCATGAGAAATTAGTGAGTAACGACTACCTCTCATGGAAATGGTCATACGTGAATGACTTACTTAATGCAGTTGAATCCCAATATGATATCCAATATAATTCACTGTGTATACCCCTAATACTTTAATTCAAAAAGAGTGAATGGATCTCCACTTGAATGCTTCATGAGGCACAATACTTGCTAAGGTTTTGCAAATGGGGCAACAAGTTAAGTGGGCTTGATTGTGGGGAAAACTCCACACTTAAGCGCGCTTGACCAATAGGCGATCTAGGATGGGTGACCTCGTGGGAAGTCCTCGTTACCAGGTGCAAGCCCTCGAAGTGATGATTGGCGCTATGTGTTTCATTTCACTAGTTTTAATGCCACTTCTTCATGACTGTGTGCATCACCTGATGCAATGAGTCGTACGTGAACTATTGAAAAATCATAATAAATTAGTTAGTTACGACTAATTTTCATGGAAATGGTCAATTATTGCTAAGTCATGATAGATGCTATGTGATTCATTTCACTAGTTTCAAACCGACTTCTTCACACCCGATGCAATGAGTGCTAACTGAACTATTCAAAAATCATGAGAAATTAGTGAGTTACATCTAGCTCACATGGAAATGGTCATATGTTAATGACTTACTTAACGCAGTTGAATTCCAAAATATTATCTAATATAATGCACTCTGTAGACCCCTAATACTTAAATTCAAAAAGAGTGAATTGATATCTACTTGAATGGTTCATGAGGCACAATACTTGTTAAGGTTTTTCAAATGGGGTAGCAAGCCAAGTGGGCTTGATTGTGGGCAAAACTCCACAGTTAAGTGTACTTGAGCCAAAGGTGATCTAGGATGGGTGACCTTCCGATCTAGGATGGGTGACTTTCCTATCTAAGGTGGGTGACCTCCCGGAAAGTCCTGGATACTGGGTGCAAGCCCCGGAAGTGATGATTAACGCTATGTGATTCATTTCACTAGTTTCAATCCCACTTCTTCACCCGAGAATCAACCGATGCAATGAGTGCTAAGGGAACTATTCAAAAATCATGAGAAATCATTGGGTTGGACTTATCTCATGGAAATGGTCATATGAGAATGACTTACTTAACACAATTGAATCTCAAAATGATACCTAATATAATGCACTAAGAAGAACCCTGATACTTAAATTCAAAAAGAGTGAAGGGATCTCTACTTGAATGGTTGATGAGGCACAATACTTGCTAAGGTTTTGCAAATGGGGTAGCAAACTCAGTGCCCTTAATTGTGGGGAAAAGTCATCGAGGACTACACACAACAAATATGAGCCCTTCTTTCGGGTCACCTGACTTGGATTTCGAGGATCTCGACTCGAACTTAGTCATGGCCACCAAGAAGAGGCCTTTCGCCGATCCCTTGCATGTTATACCATGGATTGCGAAATCCTCTAGACCATCCTCCAAGAAGAAAAGGGATGAGGTGCACTTCTTCCATGTGTGTGTAAAAGCAGTAAGCCACATAATGATTCCGAACTTGCGAAGGGATGAGGACCAGAAAAGGGTTCCTATTGGGAGGTGATTTGGCCCATTTAGTCATTATGAATTTGGAGGATGAAAATATCACATTCCATTGGCTACACACTCTGCGACATGTAGAGACATATTCAAATGGCATCAACGACAATATCTCCTCTTGTAGTTCGTGTGGAAAGAATGGGAAGCTTGGGCACCTATCCCTCACACTCTCCATTTCGATCAATGTTCAATCATCAACCATCATAGTGACAATGAAAGCAACTACGATTATAAAGACATCGGAGTTTTGAGAGATTAGTGAATAAGTATGACATTACTTTTTAAATAAAAGTCAAGTATGACATTATTCTTTAAATAAAAGTTATGTTATAAAAAATGTTGTAACATGTATTTTAATATTATTTGAATATGGATATATTACCAGGTTTTGTTGATTACACTGTTACCTTTTGGCCCAAAAAAAACATATTATAATCAGACTATATCTTACATTTTTAATAAAATATAATTTTTTGAAGCAATAGTAATGTGGGGATGTTTTAATAGTTTTTTACCGCTAGTTTTTAATGCAATTTTTTTAAAAGTTTCAGTTTTATTTTGGGGAATTACAATTTTGACAATAGACCACCAATTTTTTAGGGTTTTGAATGGGTATATGCATTGAAAAACTAGCTTAAACAACATTTTGACCACCAATTGTTTTGCCTAATTCTAACCACAAATACATTGAAACTTCAAAAATCTCACTTAAACACTACTTTATTTTTTAGTTGTCGAAAAGCCCTATAAAAGAACTCTTGCACCTAAACACTACATTGTTTTTTTAGTTGTGCAAAAGCACTATAAAAAACTCTTCCACCCAAAAATATTTTGAACCTTGACATTTGTACCCTCTATTTCCGAAAATTTAAGCCCTATTTTACAAAAATCATCCATGATTTCCGAATGTTTTGGTAGAGAAAAAATCACCTATTTAGACTTCTCTTTCACTTTTTATTAGTATAAATATAATTTTTATTAAGTTTTTAATTAAAAAAATGAATTTATGTGATAAAGATGAATAATTTGGAATACAATAGAATTTTACAATGTTATTGAGGTATGGTACTTGCAAAAGAGATTAAAAGGGAATCATATATTTTTCTTTGTTTTATCCAAATCACCACATCTCTTCATTAAGGGTTATGGTAATGCAAAAAAGAGAAATTATTGAAAGGAAATTCTGATATAGTGGAAAATTTTAAAAATGAGTGTCATTTGAGGAGCTAAAATGTAATGAAGCTATATGCTGATATAATGATAGAGATGAGAATTTTTTTTTTTAAATTGTATGCATGTTGGTGTCACAAAAAGAAATAGAGATTGGTGTTATCTCTTATTAAGTTAGTGCTTAGTGGTGGGAATTGGTTTCTCTAGTAGATTAGTGTCTAGAGGGATTTTGAAGAGTAAGTTTGTGGTTATGAATATTTGTAAGAATAAGTTGTTTTGTGCAACTTATTATAAATAGATATTTTGTGTTTTTCTCCCAAAACTATTCCATATAAATATTGCATCTCATGTAATATGATTAATAAATCTCATATGACATTGTTTCTTAACATTAGGGAATTTCTAAATAATACATATAGTTATTGATGTATCAATTAAGTTTTTCATTTTATTTGAAGAGACATTTCATGTTAGCTATAGTGGGACTCCTAAGTTTTTGTTGTATTTTTTGGCATATTTTAGTGCTAATTTTGCCTAAAATTTTGTAGTGAAATTAGCCCAAATTCGCCCAAATTCATATACTTGGGTTATGTAATTTTCTCAATCCTAGCGACCCAACATTTTGGCAAAAACATTTTAAACAACAAAAATCACAACCTTCCCAAATGGCATTTTGGAAAAAAAATCATAACATATTATAGTTAAACTATATCTTAAATTTTTAATAAAATAAATCTATTTAAATAATCTAATAAATGTAGAGAAGTGGATTTCTCTTATGCATAAATATAAGTTAATTTTCCATAGTTATGCTAATTTTCCATAAGGATGGTTATTAATGTATTAGTTAGATTTGGGGCTCTCTAGAGGCAACAAATTTGGCCACAATAAATCAAACTCTTTTTTCTTTTCTTTCTCCCAAACAACTCTGGTAGTGTTCTATATATAAGTATATGTGTGTGGAAATTGATTCAATACCATAAAGAACTCCTTGGGAACTCAATATTATGTAGAGCCTTGCTATAACCACTCTTTTTAGAAGCAACCAAAAATTTGGTTGTTTTTTTGGCATATCTTAGTGCCAATTTTGCCTAAAATTTTGAAGTGATCTGTTGAAATTTTCCCAAATTCATAAGTTTGGGTTATGTAATTTATTGGATTCTAGTGCCTCAACTATGTTGAAAAAAATATTTTGAACAACAAATATCACATCCCTCTAAAAATTTGTGTAGCAAAATTTTGGCCAAAAAATCAAAAACATATTATAGTTAAACCAAACCTTAAATTTTTAATAAAATAAATTTATTTAATTATAAATAATTAATATATACCTCTACACCCTTTAGGGTTAATGCCTAGATTTTCCTATGCTAAAAAAAATAATTAATGTGGACAAGTGGATTCCTATTTAACATAACTATCTATTAATTTCCCATAAGGAGTGTCATTAAGGGATTTAAAAAAAAAGGAAATTAGCTAGAGGAATTGTAAGGAAAGCTACGGAAATTTCGGTCATATTTAGATAAAATTGGGCAAGGATTTTTGTAAATCCAAGTTATAGTTGTTAAACTTCAAAATTTTACATGTCCTAGAAGTTTTTGATGGTGCTTAATCCATTTCCACCATAAAATACACAATTCAAACACTCCCTCTACAAGATTTTTTTAATTTGTTTTTTCCATTTTTGGCCCTACCTACAATTCTTCTGCCATACGACTCCAAAAAATTAATGTGGACGAGGAAGAGCAGTGAACTATGGCGGATTGGCATTTTTTCAAGCCCTGCAACGGCAGACCTGCTCATACCTCAACGCAACTGCAACAGGTTTTTTGCACGACTTGTAATAACATACAACAACAAATAGCACACTTGTTATGGATTACCTTCCGGGGGGGACTCAGAGCCTCCCCCCAATGATCATAGAGAACCTCAGACTCAGAATGGAAATGAAAGGACATCTGCATTGGATTAGACTACCATTAGGACAAAGCAGGAAAATTAGATCAACCACGACAAACAGAAAAATGCCACAGGAAGCAACAAAAAAAAGCAGAATACACAGATAGATAATGCAGGAAACAATGATGTTCTTAAAGCAACCTTAATAACCTACAAACTTGATGCAGTAGAAAGACCAAATACTGAATTACCAAGCAAAGGATCAACACCGAAATCCAGTTCATGAAGGATCATGCTTTAATCGGGAAATTTATTGGCTTCTGGCCCACGAAGAAAGCCCTACAGGGATGGATTACAGCCAAATCGAAACCAATAGGGCACATCACCCTACAGCTAGGACCAAAAGGTTTCTTCATGGTGGTCTTTAACTGTATAGAAGACCGGAATAGGGTCATCGATGGTGGACCTTATTTCTTCAATGTTGTTGGTCTGTACCTGAGAGACTGGATTGAAAGATTCAACCTGGACAAAGAGGATCTAAGCAGGACACCAGTATGGATACATCTACACTCCCTTCCTCTAGAGTATTGGGATGAAGACTCACTTAAAGACATTGGAAATGGCTTGGGGGAGTTCATAAAAATTGCAGAAGAGACAAAACTTAGAAGATACACTTCTTATGCCCGCATTTTCCTATGCTAAAAATAATAATTAATGTGGACAAGTGGATTCCTATTTAACATAACTATCTATTAATTTCCCATAAGGAGTGTCATTAATCGCTTTAAAAAAAAAATTAAATTGACGAAAAGTTATGGAAATTCCGGTCATATTTAGAGAATTTTTGTAAATCCAAGTTATAGTTGTTAAACTTCAAACTTTTAAGTGTCATAGAAGCTTTTGATGGTGCTTAATCCATTTCCACCATAAAAAACACAATTCAAACACTCCGTCTACAAGATTTTTTTAATTTTTTTTTGCCACTTTTGGCCCTCCTTGCAATTCCTCCTCCACCATACTCTGCCATACGACTCCAAAAAATTAATGTGGACAAGTGGATTCCTATTTAACATAACACCTATTAATTTCCCATAAGGAGTGCCACTAATGTGTTTTTAAGTTTGACTTTTTGGAAGGGGATTACAAATTTCCCATAAAGATGGTTATTTAATTATTATTTAAGTTTCTTGGGTAAACATCCCACAAATTTTCATATATATATCTATCTATATATCTATATATCTATATTCTATATATATCTATATATCTATATATATATGTAATATATATATATATATAATATATATATATATGATTGAGAGAATTTTATAATAGTTTTTTAATTGTAGAAAAGCAAAATCATCAAAAACACTCCCTGCCAAAAATATTTTGAGCCTTCACATTTGTAGCTCTATTTCCAAAACAATTAGCAAAATTTTACCAAAATCATGAGTTATTTTCCATTGCTTTTCTAGAGAAAAAAGTCACCTCTATAGACTTATCATATCATGTTTCCGAGCATAATACATGTAAGAAAGTGAAATTGAAGTCTTATCATGTTTCCTAACATAATGTGTATATTAGAATTTTTTTTCCCATTGTAATTTTTAATTAGATTTTAAGTGAAACTTATCATTCTTTCTTTATGATAATATATAAAATCGTTAATGAAATATTTAAGTTTTATTTTATTTGTAGAGGTATTTCATGTTTATTACTAATTGTTTTTATTTGTTTTTCTTTTTCTTTTTAATTTTTTTTTCCAACATAATTTGTCTAGAATGGGTGCAAGGATTCATTGAAATCACAAATTTGACCACAATGGAAGTGTCCCATAGGTTTGTGATGGTGATGAATCCATATATGAAGTGAAAAACCTAGTTTAAACAATACTTTGACCACAAATTGTTATGAAACCAGCTCAAGAAAAGATAGAAAAGATAGATCAACACCTTAGAATTCAGCCTCTTCGAGGGGGCAACCTCCTTTACATTATGTTATCACTCAGGTTGTCCCTATGCTCCTATTAGGGATACAGCCGAGGTAACCACAAACCAATATTCTAATTGCAGGTTCTAGCCCACCTGCAATCGGAGAGGGCTCTCTCCTTTAGATTCAACCTTAGTTGATCTAGATTCAACCTTAGTTGATGATTTTAGGCTAG
>APFE030556158.1:0-59430 GCA_000404065.3 Pinus taeda | reverse complement strand
AAACCAAGTTAATACAATACATATATCATCAATATCTTCAATGCAATGAACATAGCCATAATGCATATGACCAATCCAAATTACAACATCGAGATATCAATGAAATAATCTTAATTATCAAGTTAAGTAACATATAACAACAATCAACTAACATATAACATGCTCATCAACAACATATGACCTAATCATCAAGCTAACTATCATATAACAACAAGAAGTTAACCTATAACATACTCATCAACAACACATAACATGATCATCAAGTTATCTAACATAAACCGAAAATAGCAATGCATACAACCACAGGTTACTACCATCCTTGACTATCTGACACATGTGCATATAACTACACTAATCAACTAACATCAATCATGAATGTAACCATAACATCAAAAGACATGTACATAAACCTAATGCATATATATATCTTTAACTTACATACATGCATGCCAAACATATCATACCTGTATGGCGGTCTTCTCTTACCCCAAAGTCTAATGCTGCAACCTCACTTTGATAGTCTGCATCTCTTGTTTTACCTCATTCAACACATTAGCATCATAACATACCAATAGCACCATGATGACCTAAATTGCATACAATGACTTCACAAGGCATATTTGACTTACTATTCATGCATAACTATAACCAATACCATACATGCATAACAACTGCATGTATACATATAACACATGAGTACAAAACCATATACACACCATTATAGCTAGAGTCTAGTCATCAATGTGTGACCATATCAAGTACATAAACCATGACCTCATGCATGACAACAAGGCATATTTGACTTACTATTCATGCATAACTATAACCAATACCATACATGCATAACAACTGCATATATACATATAACATATGAGTACAAAACCATATACACACCATTATAGCTAGAGTCTAGTCATCAATGCGTGGCCGTATCAAGTACATAAACCATGACCTCATGCATGAAAATAACCATTAATCCATTGTAGACATTGCCACATGCAACCAATAATATGCATAAGCAATGCCAAATCAACTACACCTACGCATAAACACATGTAGTCGAACATAAGCGATGAAATCTTGTAATCAACCTACAAGATGTAATCTAAATATTCAAAAATGTAACCTAACATACAAGGATGTAAGTAGGTGCCATAAAATCAATAGGTAAACAACATATAATCCGTACACAGTCAGTCACATAATTATGACAATGCATTTTATGAAATCAATATCAAATTCTCCATGATAACCATACTCAAGCATCAAGCAATGCAACAAGTATATGGTATGCAAGTATACGAGACACACATGCAACTGAAATGCATGCATGACCAACACCTTCAACCTTCACATGGAAACATCACTACAACCATAATCAACACCATGCAAATGTTGAAATTTGGTACCTGAGAACAGGTGGTTCCCTAAGGCTTTGATCTTTGGCCTAGGGAAAAGTGTCCAAAAGAATTTAATTTTTTTCCTAATGTTACTCTATAATTTTTATAAAGTCAAATTTAATTTAAAAGTGACTTTAAGTGATAAAGTTACTAAAGTCTAATTTTAAAGTGACTTTAATAAAGTCAATGTAAAATTAGAAAAGAAAAGTGACTTTGGAAATAAATGACTAAGTGGGTCTTTATTAAAGTGGGATGAATTTAAAAATAGAAAGTGAGATTTAAATGAGCATTTAATCTCAGCCCTAGATCTCAATCTATTTCAGCCATTGGATTTAGGGATTCCCCAAAAGTCACTTAGGGTTAGTTTAAAGGAGGGAAAGACAGAAAAGGTCATTCATTCTTTCATGAGCAGATTGAGAGAAGGAGAGCAAGAGAGCAAGGGAGATTCCTGGACAGGGAGGAGAAGGAGGCAGCAGCTTGGCACACATTCCAAGGCAGCATTTTAGCAAGTCCGTACAGTTGAGTTAGCACACAGTGAAAGGTAGATATTGGGCACGATTTTCTAGAAATCCATACAGCAAGTGCAAAAAAATCGAGGAGCAGAAATCCGTACAGCAAGTGGTTGTACCTTGGCACACATTTCTAGGTAGAATCGTACAGCTGTACTGATGTTTTTCTGCACAGAAATCGAGAAAACTGTACAACAGCGTTTATGGCAACTTGCACGCTTTTCTAGGCAGTCCGTACAACAACATTTAAGGATGAAATTTGGGCACAAAATTCGAGGAGGCCATACAACATTTATTGTTGTTCTGTTTCGCTATTTGCAAGTTTTTCCAGTTGGCTGAGAGGCACGGAAAACAAGATAAGTTGTGAAAGTTTGCTTGCTGATTTTTTGTTGAATATTTCTCTCACTGTTAAATGCATTTTCCAGAAATAAGAAGGAGCTTTTGAGCTGGTTTTCCCCAAGAGTTGTAGGGGGTTTTTCCAGGGTCACCTTGACCAAAAATCACTATGTTTAAATGTGTTGAATGACTGTTTATATGTGCTAATTTTTATTTTTGCATTTTCCAGCATTATGTAATATTTCCAGAATTTGTGTTTTCAGCAAAATTTATTTTCCAGTTGTTGAATGTATGGATATGGGAAAGGGCATTTAACTATTTTGGAGAAATAAGGTGAAATTGAAAACTGGGGTGGGAAACTAGAAATTTTTACATGGTATCATAGCTTGAGTGCTGAAGTGCAGTTTGGGACAGCAAAGAGGAAAATTCCAGCAAGCTGATTTTTCACAAACAACAGTTTTATCTTTACTACAACAGTGCTATTTTTCAATTTTAGGACAACAGGATGTCATTGGGATTGAGGGTGGAGGATAGGTTGGATGGGCATAACAATTACAGTGTTTAGAAAGAGAGAATGCAGAGTATCTTTGAGGAGGCAGAAGTCTAGAACATCATGGTGCATACCACACAGAACCATGTTGTTGTACCTACTGATGCTACTCAGTTGGCTGATTATAATAAAAATAACAACAAGGGTAAGAGATTGATTCTAGACGGAGTCAAAAACCATTGCATTCCTCATGTGAGAAGAAAGAGAAATGCCCATCAGATGTGGACATCATTGTCCAATCTCTACCAGAGTACCAATGAGAATCGGAAAATGGTCCTGGAAGAGAAACTGAAGACCATTAAGATGGGTAATGATAGCGCAACTGAATATCTGACAAAGATTACTAATGTGAGAGATGAGTTGAAAGCAGTTGGAGAGGTCATTCCATCCACTGAGTTGGTGCGGATTGCAGTGAATGGCCTTCCCCGTTCATGGATGAACTTTGCTGATGGGCTTTGTGCACGTGAGACCCTTCCCACATGGGAGAGGTTTTGGGATGATTTCATTCAAACAGAGATCAGGAAAGGTCAGCTTGGGGCAGCCAAGCCAGGTGAGCAGGATGAGGATGTAGCACTGTTGGCAGGAGGCAAGAAAGGCAAAGGGAAGAAGCAAGCTTCCACAAGCAATGGTGGGGGCAAAGGCAAAGGTAAAGGTAAATAGGGTAACACATAGAAGGACTATTCCAAGGTGAAGTGTTGGAATTGTCAAAAGATGGGACACTATGCATTTGTGTGTCTAGAGAAGAAGAAGAAGAAGGGGAAGAACCAGAGTGTGGCAGCTTCAGTAGAGGTTGAGGACTTTGCAGATCGTTTTGACCGGGAGTTTGGGTTCACTGCGTGTGAGTCCTCTAGTTCAAGATCACTTGTCACACAGGTTCAGAGGGAGCATGCTTTTCCCTCGATTAGCGGAACATCTTCGGGTATCTGGTATGTGGACAGTGGAGCTTCACGTCACATGGCAGGAGTCCGTGAGTACTTCTCAGAGCTTTCAGAGAGTGGCACTGATATGGAGGTAGTACTTGGTGATGACAGAGTTGTTAGAGCAGTCGGTGTGGGGACACTACATTTCAGAGGGAGTCCAAACCTCCCTTGAAGGTGTCAAATGTTATTTATGTGCCATGGATGAGGAAGAACCTCATATCCGTCTCAGCTTTGGAGGATAGAGGATATGAAGTACTGTTCAGGGGAGGACAGGTGTTGATGTATCCCAGGGGCACTCTAGCTGATTCAACTACAGTGATAGGTGTACGCCATGCAAAGGTGTACAAGTTTGCATTCCAGCCCTTTTTGGCATTGAGCAGTAGTATCGACAGCAGAGCTAGCAGTTCTGAGCTATGTGAGATTTGGCACCGCAGGATGGGGCATATGTATCATGGAGCCTTGAGGACCTTGCGGAAGATCACTGCAGGTGTGCCAGATTTCAGTACTGATCACTTTGATACTTGCAGAGGATGTGCAATGGGCAAGTTTTCCAAATCCCCTTTTCCTAGTAGTGACAACAGAGCGACTGGGATACTTGATTTGATTCATTCCGATGTGAGCAGTCGGATGTCTCATGTTTCCTTGAGTGGATATGAGTACTATGTTTTATTCATTGATGATCACTCCAGGAGGACCTAGATTTATTTCTTGAAGACCAAGAGTGAGGTCTTCAAGCGGTTTCAGGAGTTTAGAGCTCTTGTGGAGACACAGCCGGGTCAGAAGATCAAGTCCCTGAGGTCGGACAATGGGGGAAAGTACATCCTTGGAGAGTTTGTTGACTATTGTGTAGAGGCAAGCATTAGGAGGGAGTTCACTGTTCCTTACAACCCCCAGCAGAATAGGGTTACGGAGAGGAAGAAAAGATCCATCGGAGGGGTTGCCAAAGCCATGTTACATGATTAGGGGTTGCCATTGTTCTTGTGGGCAGAGGCCTGCAACACATCTGTTTATTTGTAGAACAGGAGTCCGCATCGTGCCTTGGGGCACATGACGCCAGAGGAGGATTTTTCTGGGAAGAAGCCTGATATTGGTCATCTTCGTATCTTTGGGTGCATTACATACTCCTACATACCCAAGGAGAAGAGGACCAAACTAGAGCCCACCACAGAGGAGGGTATCTTTGTGGGCTATAGTGAGACCTCAAAGGCCTTTCAGATTTACATTCCTACACAGAGGAAAGTTGTTGTTAGGCGGGATGTGAAGTTCGAGGAGGACAGGGCCTTTAGGAGGTCACAGGAGTTAGAGTATCTGGATCAGCCAAACCCTCAGCAACAGTTGATTCAATCGCAGGGATCTAGTGGGTAGGGATCAGGAGGATCTGAAGGTACATCTATGACAATTCTAGGTCCGTTAGTGAGCAGTGGCTTGACGAGCCAAAGGGGTGGTGCTCCGAACAACATGCAGAGCAGTCCACAAAGAAGTTCACTAGGGAGTCCGCTGATGGACAGTTGACACGGTACTCAGCTTCTACAGGTTCAGGTGTAGGCAGGAGGACAACAAACAGGCAGTCAGGAGTTCAGGCTCCTAATGGTGGTGAGGAGGAGGAGTTTCATTCTCCAATGGGAGAAGTATGCTCAGGGAAGAGGAAGCCCAAGTGGCTTCAGGACACCTTGAGAGATGCCACATCTATTGTTGAGCCTAAGAGGCCGGTTAGAGAGAGTAGACCACTTGAGAGGTTTTGTAGCTATATGGCAATGGCTACCAACATCCTTGACTCTGAGCCTCCTAGCTATGAGGAGGCAGCTAGCCAGCAGGTCTAGAGAGAGGCCATGTAGGAGGAGTATTCTTCTATCATGAAGAATGATGTTTGGGAGGTGGTGTCGAGGCCTGAGGGCAAATCCATGGTTACTTCCAGATGGCTTTACAAGGTAAAGCATGCTGCAGATGGCAGCATTGAGAAATTCAAAGCGAGGTTTGTGGCTAGAGGGTTCTCCCAGGTAGAGGGAGTTGATTATGAGGAGACCTTCGCTCCTGTGGCTCGATATACTTCAATCCGCTCCATTATATCGATAGCAGCAGAGATGGGTTGGAAGATCCACCAGATGGATGTGAAGACTGCATTTCTCAATGGCTTCATACAGGAGGAGGTGTACATTGAGCAGCCACAGGGCTTTGAGGTGCATGGGAAGGAGTCCCATGTGTGCAAACTAAAGAAGGCCTTTTATGGCCTGAAGCAAGCTCCCAGAGCTTGGTACTCCAGGATAGATACATACTTGCAGGGGTTGGGTTTCACAAAGAGTGAGGTAGATCCAAACCTTTACTATATTGTGATAGGTGAGGAGCCTCTCATTCTGGTGCTGTATGTGGATGACTTGATCATTACAGGTGCAGAGAGACTCATAGAGCACTGCAAGAGAGATTTTGTGGCGGATTTTGAGATGAAGAACATCGGCTTGATGCATTACTTTTTGGCTTTGGAGGTGTGACAAGAGGAGGGGAATTTCTTCTTGGGGCAAGGGAAGTATATTGTGGACATCCTTGGAAAATTCCACATGGAGGATTGTAAACCCATGTCGACACCAATGATCACCAACTAGAAAAAGCTTCATGCTTCGGATTTCGAGTTGGTGGATCCCACATTGTACAGGCAGCTGATTGGTTCCTTGATGTATTTGGTCAAACACTAGACCAGATATTTGTTTTGCAGTCAACACGATGAGTCAGTTTATGTGTGAGCCTAGGAAGGTTCACTGGGTGGCTGCAAAACACATTTTGCGGTACTTGCAGGGGACAGTGGATTATGGTCTGGACTACAGGCAAGGGGATGGAGTGAGATTGGCAAATTATACTGATTCTAATTGGGCAGGTTGTGCTTCTGATAGGAAGAGCACTTCAGGGTGCTGTTTTGGGTTGGGTTCGGCAGTAGTGTCATGGTTCAGCCGGAAGCAATGGTTATTAGCATTGAGTTCAGTGGAAGCAGAGTATATGGCAACGATTCTAGCTAGTTGTGAGGCCATCTGGCTTCGAAAGATGTTGTTTAGCTTATTTGGTCAGCCGTTGAGACCTTCAATGATTTACTGTGATAATCAGAGTTGCATTAAACTCACAGAGAATCCAGTATTTCATGACAGGTCAAAGCATATCGGGTTCAAATATCATTTCATGAGAGACTATGTTCAAAAGGGAGCTGTGAAGCTTGAGTACATTCCCACTGATGAGCAGGTTGTAGATATTCTTACCAAAGCCTTACCACGGGGCAAACATGTCTACTTTAGAGACAAGATGGGAGTGGTGAGGAACACCTTCCTCAGTAAGAGGGAGTGTTGAAATTTGGTACTGGAGGACAGGTGGTTCCCTAAGGCTTTGATCTTTGGCCTAGGGAAAAGTGTCCAAAAGAATTTATTTTTTTTCCTAAAGTGACTTTATAATTTTTATAAATTCAAATCTAATTTAAAAGTGACTTTAAGTGATAAAGTTACTAAAGTCTAATTTTAAAGTGATTTTAATAAAGTCAATGTAAATTTAGAAAGGAAAAGTGACTTTGGACATAAATGACTAAGTGGGTCTTTATTAAAGTGGGGTGAACTAAAAAAATAGAAAGTGAGATTTAAATGAGCATTTAATCTCAGCCCTAGATCTCAATCTATTTCAGCCATTGGATTTAGGGATTCCCCAAAAGTCACTTAGGGTTAGATTAAAGGAGGGAAAGGAGGAAAAGGTCATATTATTCTTTCATGAACAAATTGAGAGAAGGAGAGCAAGAGAGCAAGGGATATTTCTGGACAGTGAGGAGAAGGAGGCAACAACTTGGCACACATTCCAAGGCAGCGTTTCAGCAAGTCTGTACAGATGAGTTAGCACACAATGAAAGGTAGATTTTGGGCACGATTTTCTAGAAAGGTCGTACAACAGTTTTGGTTCAGATTCCAAGGAAGTCGTACAGCAAGTTAGAACAGAAATCGAGGAGTAGAAAATTTGAAGTTTTCTGGCACGTTTTTCCAAGGGAGGCCATATAGCAAGTGGCTATACCTTGGCACACTTTTCTAGGCAGAAATCCTTACAGCTGTACTGCTGTATTTTTGCACAAAAATCGAGGAAAACCGTACAACAGCATTTATGGCATCTTGCATGCTTTTCTAGGCAATTCGTACAACAGCATTTAAGCCTAAAATTTGGGCACAAAAATCGAGGAGGCCATACAACATTTATTGCTGTTCTATTTTGCTGTTTGTGAGTTTTTCCAGTTGGCTGTGAGGAACGGAAAACGAGATAAGTTGTAAAAGTTTTCTTGCTGATTTTTTGCTGAATATTTCTCTCACTGTAAAAAGCATTTTCCAAAAATAAGAAGGAGCTTTCGAACTGGTTTTCCCCAAGAGTTGTAGGGGGTTTTTCCGGGGTCACCTTGACCAAAAATCACTGTGTTTAAATGTGTTGAATGGCTGTTTGTATGTGCTGATATTTATTTTCGCATTTCCAGCATTATGTAATATTCCCAGAATTTGTGTTTTCAACAAAATTTATTTTCTAGTTGTTGAATGTATGGATATGGGAAAGGGCATTTAACTATTTTGGAGAAATAAGGTGAAACTGAAAACCAGGGTGGGAAATGAGAAATTTCTACAGCTTATCTAAAATGCACACCTTGATTTCTTATTGGACAACCTTATTTATTCAAATTGTAGTCCATTTATTTAATTATTTTACACACTTTTGAATAATTATATGTTTAATTTGACCCTTAAATAATTTTTCTTCAGATTTCATACAACATTCCAAGTTTTTCTTCAAGTTGCATTATATGAAAATTGTGTATAGGGTTTTCTTCAGCTTGCCCTTGGGAAGAAAAATTGTCCTTTTAACTCAGAGAAATAGTTCCAACTCTTCACATTAATTGTCAGTCTGGGTAGGTTTGTTATTGCAAGGCTATTGCGAAAAATATATGTAAAGGAAAATGATGACTAGTGCTAATGAATCTCAAACTCAATCGTTGTAATCACACTCTCAGCAACTCAACACCCAAGTTGTTATACTCTCACACCTTGTTCACACTCCGAATAAATAAACAAACAATGCAAAATAAAACTACTTTGTCACATTGTCACGCTTATTCAAAAAAGAAGAGAACTCTTGGAAAGCATTCTCTCATCAAATGTTAAAATAAACATTCAAATGAAATGAAAACACCATCAAAATGTAATGACTTAAATAACTTTCACCACAACAAAGGGACTGGTCCAAGACCTATGTTGTTACACAATACAATGGTCATAATTCTGCAATCATTAAAGCGTGAACAAGACTAATAATTATAGTAACATTACACAACACACAAGCTAGTCAATAGAAAGGTATGGTGCCACCAATGATTGAGATTGCATTAATCAAACATACAAGACTAAATCTTGGTTCTCTCCCCTCCATCATTTTTTATTTTTTTATGTATGTCTATCTCATGTGAGCAGAGAGTACACCTTTTTATAATTTCAGATTGCAATGATAAGATAATCATCGTAATATCTCGATTCTCATGTGATATAATTTGAGAATACACATTAACAACTTGATAATAATTTCCAAGGTTAGGGCAAAGATGTAACAACTTTTCCAAATTACAATAATTATCAATAGAAAATCCTAACAATTTTAACTGCATTGTCCATAAAATTCTCCTTTGACAATCGAACTATATTTTGACCGGAGGAGTTATAAATTTGTGTTCATAACTAATTGAAGGAGGTCAATGCATCCAAAATCAATCAAGTGTAAAAACAATGCTTATAAATTCTTTTTCCTATCATTGGTGGGGCAAAACTAGAAAGTGTAATCCCACAACAACATCTCAACATACCACAAATCCTATAACAACCCAGTTGTCACTTTTACAAGAAAAATATCCTAAAAAAGTGGTTCGCATACCAAATTAGAAGTAGAATTAGATAATAAGGATGACATATAAAAAGAGACTTACTAAAGTTGATAATGGTTGTTACAGTGGTAGAGTATGGTCTCGAGAATATTTTTTTTTTAAAGAAAAGGTAGGAAAATGAGTGAAAAAAGATGTCAATTTCACATCCCAATATCTCCCCCCAACTCAAGTATATACATGTCCATATCTGCATTATTTCATATCCCAAGATCTCCATCCCACTCTACTTTAATTATTGGTTCTTTTATAAAAACAACATCTTCAACAAGTTCTTATGGAACAATGGTTTGGAATTCTTCATCTTACTCTCCAACTTGAATTCGAACTGAAATAGTGGTTTTCCTTTCATAACATGCATCCTCCAGCACTTCCTTACATCCATCAAAAAATATAACTGACATTAATTCTGCCACTTCTACCAAAGTTTCTAATCCATTTTGTTATCTAGACTAAAGCTTCCCTTCAACCATTATAAGTTGTTTCCTTAAATTCTCATTTTACTCCTTTAATTTATTAATTTTCTTAATAAGGAGGTTAGTTTCAGACTTACTTAGTAAAGAGACGTCATATTGTTCCTTTTTGAGCTCCTCCTCTTTCTATTTTTCCTTAGGCTCCTTTGATTTAGGTGGAACAACATGAACTTCAGGTGTCGGGGTATGTTCTTTTACAAATTAGTCTTCTTTCTCTTCATTATGCTATCCCTTGGACTCCATTGGTTATGTTGTATTTGTACATTCATCAGATATTAGGGTAGTTGATGGTGTAACAATTACCCACACACCCTTCTTGGGATTATTTCCACCCAATCACTTCTTCAATTTCCTCCTTTTCACCACAGTTTGTATAGGAGTATATTTTTTAGATTCTTTCTTAACTTCTGTGGGTATTTTTGTTTCAGGAATTCCTGCTTCAACTGATGTTTTACCAGGTTCCCTATTTCAATAGCCTCTATCATAGGCCCTTCTTCCTCAATAGGGGACCAATTATAACTATACTCACATTTTCCACTAGATAGATTCACAGGTTCTTTAGTGCATGCTCTTTTTCCTTTCACAAACAAACCTATTGGCCTTGTTGGCATTTGGCCCAAAAATGGATCCAAAACACTCCTGAAGTCTTCAAAGTTTTCTTAAGATCATCCAAATATCGAAACAATCACATGCCAAGAGCCCTTGGAAGGTTGAAAAAACATTATCGAGAGGCTAAAACACATGAAAGACAGTGAAAAACCATGTATTGAAGGCACACACAGTCACATGCACAATAGCCATCAAATCTGGCCGATCAATGACCCAAATCTAAACGACAAATTGCAATCAGCCAAATAGAGAGGATGACATAAATTTGGGTGTAAGACACCCCCAATAAGCGATCTCCGATGATCGGATCAGGGGATCGCAATCAGGGAAACATTATGGAGCAGGGTCGTTATACATGCATGTGTGCGACCCGATGAATTGGACCTGACAGTATTATAAGTATTATTGCACAAAATTTCAAGTCCATAGAAAGGCCTTTTAAAATACATTTTCACGTATTTTGTTATTTAATGAAAACAAAGGGAACCAAGGAGCGGTGTTGATGCGATAAGACTCGGACCCAAAAGGGTTTAGGAATGAAAATATATAATTTTTCAGACCCACTAAAGCCAATTTTTCATGGATTTTCGGTGTTTTTAAAAATTTTCCAAATACAAAGGGAAGCAAGGGACCAAGCCACTTGCGATTTGCGATAGCGATAAAGATGGACCTGATAGAGGAATAGGCCATATTTGAGGACTTTTGAAGTCCGAAATAAACAGAGATTGGCGGGATTCGCACAGTTGTAGCATTTTATGTGTAAAATAGAAAAAAGTCATGGTTATCATTTGAAAGTGGCTGTTGTAGGGATTTCATAGGCCCAATAGCCAATCCATTGCAGGTACAGGGGGCCAACCATCCTTAAAGGCATTATGCAATAATATCTACATGCTAGAAGAGGGATTTGGCCTAGAGACAATGGTTAGTGGGCAGAGGCCAAAAAGGGAAAAAGCATAGCGCAACACAGCTGAATCAACCCAAAAAGATCATGGAGCATCTTTGGCATGAGAGAGCTCCCTGCTAGCACAGCCAAAATACCGAAATGCAGTTACTCTTCCGTTGGGAGAAGAAACCTCTGAGCCATGCTTTCATAGTCAGGGCATGAAATAGTTAACAAGACAGAGGTATAGATTAAGACCTCTTGAGCCTCAAAAGGCTTGAGAGCATTATAAACAGGCCTATAAATATTTGTAAGATCATAGTAACAAGGGTTCAGCTTCTGGAGACTATGGGGACATTGCTACTCAAGCTTCTCATCTTCATTCTAGCAATATACGCTTCTTTTGTTGTTATATGTTCAATATCCATTTCTCTTATGTTCTAATCTTGCACTTGGATAATCTATTCATGATTTCTTTTGTGTCTAATGCTAGATAACTATCATCTTATCTCTGCATTGATAAATTAGATTTGCAAGCTTCTTCTACTTCTTGTAGTTGGCCATTCATATGTGTTTATATATGCATCTACTGGTACAATTGGTATTCTCCATTTATCCATTGAATCTACAAACTATTGAGCATTAGTGGTCTAATGCCCTATAAAGTTGAGGTGCTCATGCATGCCTTGAGTAAAAACAGAGTTGAAATGGTTATCAAGCTTGATCCAAACCATCATCCATTCCAATAGTTCAAAGAACAATATTGAAGATTATATGTTACCAGGCATCTCTGAGATGCAATCTAGGAGAGCTTCCTGGAGTGATAACATAATTGGCGCCATTGCACAGGAGAGGAGACTGAAGCTCAGCTTCCATGGGAGACGACATAGATCTAGTTTTGACGATAGACAAAGTCTAGGCACTTTTGTGATTGTAATCATCTATCTGGAAACTCCACTGAAGGAAAAACCTTTTGGCGACTCCACTTCATAGTTCTGGCTCAATTTGTGAGGTATACTTGGAGAAATCCTCAGAAGCCACAAGCTGACCTAGTACCTAACCCTGAAAAAATCTCAAAGAAAGAAAGGTATTGCAGAAGGGAGCATTAGGTTCAAGTAAACCTAAACAATATTCTATATCTCTTCAAGACATAATTGGCGCCATTGCACAAGAGAGGAGACTGAAGCTCAGCTTCCATGGGAGACAACATAGATCTAGTTTTGATGATAGACAAAGTTTAGGCACTTTTGTAATTGTAATCATCTATCTGGCAACTCCACTGAAGGAAAAACCTTTTGGCGACTCCACTTCATAGTTCTGGCTCAGTTTGTGAGGTATACTTAGAGAAATCCTCAGAAGCCACAAGCTGATCTAGTACCTAACCCTGAAAAAATATCAAAGAAATAAAGGTATCACAGAAAGGAGCATTAGGTTCAAGTAAACCTAAACAATATTCTATATCTCTTCAAGAAAGTCCTGCAATAGAACAAATACATGTTGAGAGTATAGCATCTAATACTAGTAGTGAAGAAAAACTCTCAGAGATTCATAAAGCTCCTTATTCTTTGGGTTCTCCTTTTGTTGTAAGCCCAAAGGGAACCTCACCTCCTATCCATCATACTCATTTAGTCTTAGCAGTCACTCAGCCCTCTATTATTCAGACTGCCAGTACTCTTGTAACCACCACAATTATGGTAGGCCCACAAGCACCTACCAAAATGGAAAGAATCATAGCTGATAGGTATGGACCTCTAGCACTGCTCACTCCTTTGAATGCCATGCCTATTGGAGAATATAGGCCTAATTTCATTGGGGCTGAAGGTTTTACAACTGAAGAACATCTTGTGTCATTCTATAACTATGCTGATAACCTGGACATTAGTGAAGATGATGTGTGGATGAGAGTCTTTGTCCAAAGCCTAGATGGAGAGGCTAGAAAATGGTTCAGATAGCTAACCCCAAGGTCTATAGCAGATATTGAGGCTTTAGATGATGCGTTCCTAAAGAATTGGGGGATAAGAAGGATCTCCTCTACTACCACACTGAGTTTGGGAACTTAAAGAGGGAAAAAAGTGAGTTGTTGTCTAATTTTAATAAGAGGTTTTACCACATGTACAGTAGGATACCAGCTGAAGTAAAACCCACCACTACCTCTGTTAAACTCACATATGCCAATTATTTTGATTCTGACTTCTGTCTATTATTGAGGGAGAGGTGATGTGCTAATTTGGCTGATATGCAGGATGCAACCTTGGAAGTAGAATCAAACATCATGGTTGTAGAAAAGCTCAAAGTTAATGTTGATAGAAGGAGACAAAGGGGCGAGTCTTCATCATCCTCAGATCCCAAGATATATAAAATGACCAAGATGATAGAGTCATTAGCCTCTGAGATCTCCAAATTAAAGATTAAGCATCACCTTGGGAAAGGAAGAGTTCCTAACACCTTTTCTCTTAGAGATCCAAATCCATATAGAAGAACTAATGAGTAGTTGTAGATTTTACAAAGGAGCAAAGATTCCAATGAAGACTAAAGGGTAAAGACACCTTTCCAGAATATAGTGATGGAAGAGGAGAAGTTTGAAGAAGATGATGAGATCCATTGTATGGAAGACAAAGGTAGTGCCCCCTTTTTGACCTTAGCTGCCTATGGAAATTCATTATTCAATGACCAGATTAACCAAGAATGGGATGGTGAAGCTACTTTGCAACTGAAGATCAACACAGATATAACCTAAGGTCAAATATGAATAATGCCAAGGAAACTCCTATTCAAATAGCTATTTTTCTTGTGGTACAATAAGCTAACAAGCAGAAGTCACCAGTAGTTAATCCCATCATCCTCAAAGCTCCAACTCACGAGGTAAGAGGCCTTGACAAGTCTTCTTCTCCTTTCGGTTTTCAATCATAAATTCAGAAGCTAAGAATACCTATGCCTCTGATTAAACTAATGAAGAATGAGCCCTCCAAAATATCCATCCTTGAGGCCGTTGAGCTTAATGCAATCCAAGCCTCCACCGACTATGTAAATTTGCAAGATGACAAACCAGCTGTTATTCTCAGCCCAATGATTGAAAATTATGAAGACAACTCCCCATCATTCTATGTCTCTCTGACTATTCATGACAAAATCCTTCACAACTACCTTCTAGACACAGGAGCCAGCCATAATCTAATGCCCAAGGCTATCATGGATAAGTTTGGTCTTGACATTACCAAGTCTTATCATGACTTGTTTTCTTTTGACTCTAGAAAGGTGAAATGTATGGGACTAATCAAAGACCTAGCCATGACTTTGTCTCAGCTACCCATGAAGAACATGATGATGTATATTGTGGTAGCCGATGTACCCCTCAAGTTTGGCATGTTGCTTTCCAGAGGTTGGATCAAGAGATTAGGTGGAACATTGCAAAATGATCTATCCTATGCTACTGTCCCATTTTTTGGAGGGGAAAATAAGAGATTGTACAGAGAAGATCAGTTGGCTTATATCATCAGTGATGAGAGGAATCCCACTAATCATCCCATCTATGCTGTCGACACTGATTTTGGAGCTTGCTTTCTTCAAATTGAAGAATCTCATTTGACCCCTATGCAGCCTAAAAACTAGTTTACCATATCACAGAGGAAGAAGGCCCATAGATTTGGGATATATTCTTTGATGGGGCTTGATCTAAGGAAGCTCCTAGGGCAGGTGTAGTCCTTATGTCCCCCACACAGGAATGCATTCATTTATCTTTCATATTAACTTTGCAGGTCAACAAAACTTTCCAAGAAAAGTATCCAAGGCTAAAAGCATACATAGATGAGGTAAAATACATACCATTGATACCTGACAATGTCAAATACTGGAAAGTTTTTGAAGAGTATGATGAAATTAATAGGCTTTTACAATTCTTTGAAGAATTTGCTGAAATTCATCAAAAGAAGATCAAAGAAACCTTTGATAGAAAGGTAAAATGGGACAATTTTCAGTTTGGTGACTGGGTTCTCAAATGGGATGCATTGAAGAAAAAGATGGGAAATCAAGGGAAATTTGATCCCTTATGGATAGGTTTGTTTGTCATTGCTCAAGTTTAGAGGAGAAAATTTTTCATTCTACACAATTTAGAGGGGGGAGATGTTTTTGGTAGCCCAGTAAATGGGCAATTCTTCAAACTTTATTTCATTTAAGTCTTTAAAGCCTTGGCATTGTAAATATGTTTTTTCAGTTTTTATTTTGTTGCAAAATAGAATCCATGCCCAATGGAACACTAGGAGGAAGATTTAATTTTGCTTTTACAGGAAAGACATTGTTCTATAGTTCTTGAAACCTCATAGGGAGAATTTCATCCCTAAAAGGAGCCAGTGTTAGCCTTGTTGGCATTTGGCCCAAAAATGGATCCAAAACACTCCTGAAGTCTTCAAAATTTGCTTAAGATCATCCAAATATTGAAAGAATCGCATGCCAAGAGCCCTTGGAAGGGAAGAAGAACACTATCAGAAGGCTAAACCACATGAAAAATAGTGAAAAACCATGTATTGAAGGCATACATAGTCCAACGCACAACAGTCGTCAGATATGGCCGATCAACGATGCAGATCTAAACAACAAATCACAATTGGCCAAACAGAAAGGAAAATGTAAGGTTGGGCACAAGACACCCCGATCAGTGATCTTCGATGATTAGATCGGTGGATCGCAATCGGGGAAACATTATGGAGCGGGGCCGTTATATAGGCATGTGTGCGACCTGATGAACTAGACCCAAATGTATTATAAGTATTATTGCATAATATTTAAGTCAACAGAAAGGCCTTTTTTAATACATTTTCATGTATTTCGCTATTTAACGAAATACAAAGGGAACCAAGGAGCGGCGCTGATGCAATAAGACCCGGACCTGAAAGGGTTTAGGAATGAAAATATATAATTTTTCAGGCCTTCTAAAGCCAATTTTTCATGTATTTTTAGTGTTTTTAAACATTTTCCAAATACAAAGGGAAGCAAGGGACCAAGCCACTTGTGATTTGCAATAGCGATAAAGATGGACCCGATAGAGGAATAGGCCATATTTGAGGACTTTTGAAGTCCGAAATAAAAAGAGATTGATGGGATTTGCACAACTCTAGCGTTTTCTGTGTAAAACAAAAAACAGTCATGGTTATCATTTGAAAGGGGCTGTTGCAGGGATTTCATAGGCCCGATAGCCACTCCATTGCAGGTACAGTTGGCCAACCATCCTTAGAGGCATTATGCAATAATATGTACATGCCAGAAGAGGGATTCGACCGGGAGACAACAACCGATGGACAGAGGCCGGAAAGGGAAAAAGCACAGCGTAACACAACCAAATCGACCCAAAGAGATCATGGGGAATATCTAGCACGAGAGATCTCCCTACCAGTGTAGCCAAAATACCAGAATGCGGTTACTCTTCCATCGGGAGAAGAAACCTCTGAGCCATGCTTGCCTAGTGAGGGAATCAAATAGTTAACAAGACAGAGGGATAAATTAAGACCTCTCGAGCCTCAGAAGGCTCGAGAGCATTGTAAACAGGCCTATAAATATTTGTAAGGTCATAGAAACAAGGGTTCAACTTCTGGAGACTGTGGGAACTTTGCTACTCAAGCATCGCATCTTCAGTCTAGCAATATAAGCTTCTTTTGTTGTTATATGTTCAATATCCATTTTTTCTTCTATTCTAAGCTTGCACTTGGATAGTCTATTCATGATTTATTTTGTGTCTAATGCCAGATAACTCTCATCTTATCTTTGCATTGATAAACTAGTTTTGCAAGCTTCTTTTACTTCATGTAGTTGTCCATTCATATGTGTTTGTATATGCATCTATTGGTACAGTCGATATTCTCCATTATCCATTGAATCTACAAACTATTGAGCATTAGTGGTCTAAACCCTTGTAAAGATAAGGGTGTTCATGCATGTCTTGAGTAAAAATAGAGTTGAAACAGTTATCTAGCTTGATCCAAACCATCATCCATTCCAATAGTTCAGAGAATAATATTGAAGATTATATGTTACCAGGCATCTCTGAGCTGCAACGTAGGAGAGATTATTGGAGCGATAACATAATGAGGAGAGGGGACTGAAGCTCAGCTTCCCTCAGAGATGACATGGATCCGACTTTGATGTTAGACAAAGTCTTGGCACTTTCGTGGTTGTAATCATCTATCTGGCAACTCTATTGAAGGGCAAACCTTTTGGCGACTCCACCTCATAGTTTTGGCTCAGTTTGTGAGGCATACTCGGAGAAATCCTTAGAAGCCACAAGTTGACCTAGTACTTGACCTTAAAAAAATCATCAAAGAAAGAAAGGTATTGCATAAAGGAGAATTAGGTTCAAGTAAACCTAAACAATATTCTATATCTCTTCAAGAAAGTCCCGTAATAGAACAAATACATGTTGAGGGTATAGCATCTAATACTAGCAGTGAAGAAAAAATCTCAGAGATTCATAGAGATCCTTATTCTTTGGGTTCTCCTTTTGTTGTAAGCCTAAAGGGAACCTTGCCTCCTATCCATTATACTCCTTTAGTATTAACAGTCAATCCTCTGCCCTATATTATTCAGACTGCCAATACTCTTGTAGCCACCACGGCTATGGCAGGCCCACAAGCACCTACCAAAATGGAAAGAATCATAGCTGTTAGGTATGGACCTCTAGTACTTCCCACTCCTTTGAATGCCATGCTTACTAGATAATATCAAAAATATAGGCCTAAGTTCACTGGGACTCAAGGTGTTACAAGTGAATAACATCTTCAGTCATTCTATAGCTATGCTGATAACCTAGACATTAGTGAAGATGATATGTGGATGAGAGCCTTTGTCCAAAGCCTAGATGGAGAGGCTAGAAAATGGTTCAGAGAACTAAACCCAAGGTCTATAGTGGATATTGAGGCTTTAGATGATGCATTCATAAAGCATTGGGGGGATAAGAAGGAACTACTCTACTACCACACTGAGTTTGGGAACTTAAAGAGGGAAAATGGTGAGTTGATGTCTAATTTTAATAAGAGGTTTAACTACATGTACAACAAAATACCAACTAAAATAAAACCCACCACTACCTCTATTAAACTCACCTATGCTAGTTCTTTTGATTCTGACTTCTCTCTACTGTTGAGGGAGAGGCGATGTGCTACTTTGGCTGATATGCAGGATGCAACCTTGGAAGTAGAATCAAACATCATAGTTGCAAAAAAGCTCAAAGGTAATGTTGATAGAAGGAGACAAAGGGGCAAGTCTTCATCATCCTCAAATCCCCAAATAGATAAAAGGACCAAGATGATAGAGTCATTAGCCTCTGAGATCTCCAAATTAAAGGTTGAGCAACACCTTAGGAAAGGAAGAGTTCCTAACACCTTTGCTCCTAGAGATCCAAATCCATATAGAAGAACCAATGGGCAGTTGCAGATTTTGAAAAGAAGAAAAGATGCCAATGAAGACCAAAGGGTGAAGACACCTTTCCAGAATGCAGTCATGGAAGAAGAGCAGTTTGAAGAAGGTGATGAGATCCATTGTATGGAAGAAAAAGGAAGTGCCCCCTTTTTGACCTTAGCTGCCTATGAAAAGTCATTATTCAATGACCAGATTAACCAAGAATGGGATGATGAAGTTGCTCTGCAAACTGAAGATCAACACAGATATAATCTGAGGTGGAAGATGAATAGTGCCAAGGAAACTCTTGTTTAAGAGCTAATGTCCCTGCAGTACAACAAGCTAATAAGTATAAGCGACCAACAGTTGATCCCATCATCCTCAAGGCTCCAGCTCACAAGGTAAGAGCCCTTGACAAGTCTCCTTATCCTTTCAGATTTCAATCAGAGATTCAAAAGCTAAGAATACCTATGCCTCTGATTGAACTAATGAAGAATGAGTCCTTCAAAAGATCCATCCTTTAGGCTCTTTTTTAGGATTCGTTGTCTCATTCCCTTCTTCCTCAATATGGCATCCATGATAACTATCCTCAAATTTTCCACTAGATATATCCACATGTTCTTTAGTGCATGCACTTTTTCCTTCAGAGAATGTACTAGCATAAATTCTTATGGAACTTTCTCTCTTATTGTTTCTACGGCAAGATTTAGGATGTGTAACCACTATTCTTTGTCTAGGAAGTGTAAATGCTCCATCTTAGGCAGAAAAATATCGTCTTTCAAACAATACAAGATCTCCCTAGACTCAGTGACTGAATCTAGTAACATACAAACAAACTAGTTAATATTTCCCTAGGTCCATTTCTATTGAATCATAAGCAAGAGTATGGAGTATGAAATCCATATCTTTCAAACAAAATGCCCGATGAAGATCCTTGATATGGTTTGATGCATCCTTTCAATTCTTAGGATCCAGACTTTCAAATACAATAACAATCAAAGGATCAAAGGCATATGATATATAAATGATTCAATACAACCTATACTAGTGATCAAGAAGATTAATACCTAATATTATAACCAATGGACAATGAAAGTAAACATTCAATATCTCAGATCCAATGGACAATATAGTAAGAAAGAAATAATCTATTGTATTATAATTGAATGAAAATGGGAGATACAACCCAACCTTGATGTTGACAAATCTCCTCCCAATAGTCTCCAATCCTCCCTTAAGTGACAAGCTGCTATCCTAAAATTGATAGAATAAGATTACATCCAAAAGTAAACCTCTTCCCCTCTAGCCGGTGCTAAATTTATAGCCCAAGAGGAGGAGATTTGAGATCCTTTTCCTAAGGATCAGATCCACAAATGTGGGGATTAGGGTTCCATAATGAGAGGGAATAGATTCATGAACCATGCGATGAGGCCCAAATAGTTAACGGCTCGAGTCTTTCTCATTGGTATAGTATTCCCCGACAAGGCCTCTAGAAATTTCTTTTTATTTTTACTTATGTTAAAAGGTTGTGACACTTTTTAATGGAAGACAAAGTGCAAGGTTGCGCAGGCTACGATGATTAAAATTATTTTTTTGCGGATAACTTCCAGGAAAAGTGCGACAATGCTTGAAATTATGTTTTTAAGAAATGTAATCCATGATTCTTGTTGTTTTTAGAATGGTTTTTCTTTCAACCTTATAGTGGATTGCTTTTAAGAGTTCATAAGATAATGAGAGATATGGATTTGCAGTCATTTCCCTAATGGTGACAAAATGACATGTAATATATTTCACCCTAAAGTGAAAAGTCAGAAAATGTGTTTGAGTAATGAAGCACTTTATCATGTAAAAGTTCGGATTAGAGACCAACTAATTGGAGACCTGAAAGAAAACAATAAAGGATTATAACACAACATATTCATATAAGCATCATTGTGGTATGCTTTCCATTCTCGGAGTAGAAGTTTGGAATGTACAAAGATCCATGTCAATAATAGACTTAGTATGGATGTAACCATCAAATATGGATCTATATTTACAATCATTAATATTGAAAATCTCCACCCAACATGGATGGATGAAACTAGATCTAGGGTCTTATTCTTCCTCTTTATCAATCCATAGTATGAATCTAACCATGCGAGTGAATTTATTGAAGTCGAACATGGTAGAAACCACCTGATTAGAGGTAAATGATGTGAACCATTAACAACTACAAGAGAAACCACCAATAATGATAATGATTGTCAAGGTACTCCAGTACAATCTATGATGTGTGAATAAATGTTTTGATGTAAACACCATTAGAATCATTATTGATTTGAGGCTTCTGCGATCTATATTCTATGTAGTGTTATCTTCTAGAGTCATTGCATTTATTTTTGTTGGAATCAACGTTTCAAACCAACCTCTATGGTTCATCATCATGATTAGATCCATGAGTGAATAAGTCAGAACTCAATAGGTTTAATAAATACGACTACGGTTGGGATGAGAATGAATGTTAGCTGACAGGTTGGATAACAATATAATTCAGTTTAGTTATAATTTATTTATTTTAATTTGATTGAGTTATTTTAGTTTTAGGTTTTTAATTTTAATTTAATATCTAGTTTTCTTTTAAGGAAGTCACAATGAACAACAGAGGTTGGTTTGAAACATCTATTCCAACAAACATAAGTGAGATGACTCTAGAAGAGAACACTATCCATAGAATCATTTGATCAAAGGCCAATAACGAAAACCTGTCATCAAAAGAAAGAAACCTGCCATTGAGGCATGTAGGATCCAAGGTACTAAATGAGGTTTCTAGATCAACTTCCTAGATAATAAGTTGAATTCAATAGGAAGATATTTATCACAGGATGCATACGACAAAAAAATCATGTTAAGTTTTGAAGATCAAATTTGGAGTGATTTAGAACTGACTTAGGGATGGTTGATGCGATTGAAGGCTATGATTTCCAAGGTAATTTTTACTAAGGTTGGACTTCTCTTAAACATTTTGGTGACACAAAATTTTTAATTGCCAACATTTGACTCAAAAAATAAGATCAAGAACCATTCTGAAGACTTTCAATGAGGTATGATCAACTAAAGACAAATGGATTTCCCGACCTAGACAGAAAAGTGATGGAGTGTCATGTTCAAGAGTGACATACTACATTTTCACAATACAAAAATAAATGTTTCTTTCCCATTCCCCCCACCATTACTGGCAAGTACCTCTTTATTTTTACACAAGCTCGAGGAGGATAACATATGGTTGTCTTGTAAGATCATGCTTCATATGATTCCTTTGGAGTATTTTTAATGAACTCTAGGAAGAAATGATTTGGTCTCATCATGATTGAAAAGTCCTATATTGTTTAATTTTATGAGCCCAATATAGGGTTAACTCGACACCTTTTCATATATTAAGATTTTATAAAGACGAAAAAATAAAACTCATGCACTTTTTTCAATGTAAAGTTTTAACGAGCCTAGAGAAAGTGAAGCTCAATGTTTTTCGTATTTAGGGATCCAGGAGAAAAACTTAAGTAAACTCCAAAGTGTCATTTTTTCGTAAATTTAGGCTCTCAAGCTTGGAAAAGGGTAAAATAATGTAGGAGAGAACTCTTCTAGTCAGGATTGTCTAAAGTATACATTTTTCATAATTAGTCTACTTGTTCTGTAAAAGGGGTTAAATTATACCAGGTAGAAATCCTTTTGTTTACTTTTATGATTTTGAAAGAAACAAGTGTACTCGACAATCTTTTCATGTTTCGATAGTTAAAAAATAGATTAAAGATAACTCCAAAATTTCACTTTTTCATAAGTTTAAAGTCCAAAAAATTGATAAAAGTATACTCATTACCAAAATGATATGTTTTCGAAAAATAAGCCTATAATCTGCACACCTAGTCTTAAAATCACAATAACCGGTCAAAAATAGTGGAAAACATTTAAAAAATATTTGACATTTTAAATCTATAGGAAAAAATTATTATTTTAGTAAGCTTAAATTTCTCATTAAAAAGTCAAAAAGTAATTTTTTTAAACCATTTTAGAGCTCTTGTGCGTGCATTGTTTCCCAAATCTTCAAGAGCAGATTGTGATTGATTTAGTGGATCATTTTTATTATCATCTTCTCTAGGCAAGAGATATTTCCCTGTTATTGATGTTCAAGATTTTTATTTTGCATTTTGATGGTGTTTTTTAGTTATTTGAGTGTTTAAACACTAAAGAATGTGCCTGGGGGTTGTCGTACTTCTTCTGTATTGGGAGGTGTGTAAGCACTTCTCTCTCAATACGTGACGAGTGTGACTTGTGCACTACACCTTATGAAAAATTGCACAAATTTTCTCTATTTATTAATGAAAAGTGTGCAAGGTGGAGAGGGCATCCACAAATGATTAAAATGCACAAAAAATTTCCCCAGACTTTTGATGCTTTCTATCTAACACATTTTCCTCATTCATTGCAGACTTTTTGGTTTTCAAAATGGAATGAAGAGAGAGAGAACATGAACCCCAATACATTGAGGTAGCTAATGATCCAACAACAATGCAAGCACCCAAAAATTGAGGATTGGTAAAAAATTCTTAATTTCGAGCATGAGATCCCAAATAGATCTGCTAACATGGTTAATGAGAGATTGGAATTTCTAGGAACAGTGCTTGCAAATTGGTGATCACACAATGACCATTGATTTCAAGGATATCTATTTTCTAATAGGGCTCTAACGTCAAGGAACCAATATTTCGCTATTCGGTGCTAGGGCAGGCAATGAACCAACAAATTATTACCTAAACGAGTATTGTATTCGTGGATCCGAACTGAGTAGTGGAATAATTGAAATCAAGGAAATAAGAGAACATCCATTGAGGACCTATTGAAGGCCCCGAAAGTCGGGTCGACAACAAGGGGGATACCCGCCCGGTCCGGACCTTGGTTGGCAGCTCCTTTTCGGTTTGGTATAGCAGGTCCGACTAGGGATATGGGACCAGTGTCCCAATTCAGTGTGTGTGTGTGTGTGAGGAAGATAGGTGTTTCTATTCTAAATGGAATACTTCTATTTAATCTAATGCTACGCTATTGTATTCTAATAAATAGAAAAACATTGAAATTTATGCTAACTCGAGGTGTGCTCTTTCTTCTATGCAATCTAAAAAGATTTCAAACAATAACTGGTAATAAAGATCATTCAGCTATCATAAGAAAAGAATTCAATAAAGATGAACTACTTCATATAAGAAGTTAGACGAAACAGTTGTTAAAACTTATCGCATAAATGAGCTATTCATACACTAAACATAAAAAAATAGTTATCACCATACAAAAGTGCCAAATGATAACTCAGACATCCATGTTGTAATATATAAATAACTGAAAACTGAATATCACTTTAACGCATAAGCAGAAATGGTTAAGAGATAAAAGTACCATTTATAACTAGTCCTACTCATGAGCTTCAAGCGACAATTGATTTATCTCTCCTTGATTTAAAATCCACTAAGAGTACAGAAGTGCAACATCAGTAGCAGATATCAAATGCAAATATCAAATAAACCCTGTTCCATTCATTCACCAAAACCTCCTCTGAGGGTGCAAAAGTGCATGTTCTGAGGACAATTTTTTGATAAATTTTTGGACCCTTCTCTAAATGCATGAGAAGGGTTTAAATACTACTAACTAAATAACTTATTTACAGAAATTGAGGATTCGGTTTAAATGACCGTCCTCTCTCTAAGCAAAACTATTTCTAAAATTAAATATACTATCTAACTATTTCTTAATCTACTCCTTAATGTCGCAAGCATTCAGTATTTTCCTGAGTAGAGTCGGCTGACTGTCTTCCGCCTTTGGTTGAGTTAAGCAAACAGAATCGGCAAGAGCTGGCATTATCTCTTCAGTAAAATTGATGATATATTTGAGAATCATCCAATGAATATGTATCATTACCATGTATTCCTGGTAAAAATCCCATTTCAACTTGGTTAACCCTTGGACTGCTTCTGCTTTTGCTTCAGTCTTCTATTTCCAGTTTGCTTCTATTGCCGATTTCTTGCAATTTTCGGGGCTCACAGGTGACTGAGTAACTAGGGACCTTCCTTTTCGAACATTTTTTCTTAGCGATGCGCGATTAGCGCTAAGCGCTAATCGCGCATCAGAAATTGCCTCTGTTTCTTGATTTGGGCTTCCCTTATGCGGTTTTTGCCTCTTGCACCTTTTTCTCTCATTCGGTATAAAGCTCAAAATTTTTAAAAATAGTGATTCTGTGAGCTCTTGAACCTGAGAATTAAACTGTCTGTTTCTGGTATCAGCATCGTTCAGTACCCATTCAACCATGGTTGTACATGAGAAATCTGTGATAGATGCCTCAGAAGAGTTCTGCGGCTCTTTTTCTTCCTTGAATGGATTATGTGTGCCTTCCGAAATGTACATTGGAGTGCTGCCTTCCTTCCTCGTTGTTTTCTGCATAGTACCCTATATAACGCTTCGTCCTTTTTTCCTTCAAATTACATTGAGGTGGAAGTAATGATAAAAGACTAAATGACAAGAAAACTTTTAAATGCCGAAGATATGCAAAACATGCCACCTTACGTGAGCTATTTCTTCGAAAAACACAACACCCTACTTCATTAACAACTAGCAATAACTCATTAATTCACATTAAAATACATGACCAACTCTTGGCTAAAAAGTTTTCTCAAATAATGAGCCAGAACCAACTGCGATGGAGAGGTCCTGCAATTTTTCTTTGCGATGTCGCAGATCATAGTATCGCAATATCGCAATATCGCAATGTCATTGTGCTATTTTTTTTATCGCAAGGTCACAGTATCGCAACATCGCAGAATCACAACTTTGCAGTATTGCAGTATATATCACAGTATCGCAGTATCGCAATATCGCAGATCGTTATAATCTTTATGTAATTCATGTGATTTTTGTGATGCGCGATATGCGATATCGCATATCGGCGATTTTTTAAAGTTTTTCAATGTGAGTGTTTCTTCAATGTATGCGATGCGATGAGGTTTCGCGTCGCAATCTCGCTTCTTGTCATTTTAACTCATTAGAAGGTGTATCCTATCATCCTTTGCGCGATGCGATATCCTTTAAGGAGTGAATTTAATTTTCTTCATTATGAAACTTATGTTTTTTAGATTTTTCAAGGTATTTTCCTAAGTCCATGATGTTGTAAGTTTCATCTAAAAAAGAAAATGTAACACTAACTGATTTTTTGATTTTTACTGAGGGTCCCCACTTATTTAGTATTAGCAATAATACTTCATAAGGAGGGGGGTTGTTGGTGGCCACAACAGAGAGCAATAACTTTTATTCACGTCAAAAGGGACAGTAACAAAGTTATTGATCTCCTGGAAAACATTGGGGTGGAACAGGACCAAATCCTACATTCTGGTATTCTCAACATTATAGATGACCACAATCAATTGCAAGTTTGCACTAATCTGGTACACAAGGAAGCTCAACCCCCGGATGTGGGTGTTAATTACGGTAATTAACCTGATGAGACAGGGCAGCCACATGGCCCTCTGCAACCTTTCCAAGGTCACCATGAATGGCATTCATGGCACTTCGCAGGAGTCATTTAATGCCTGCTCAAGTCGAGGCAAGGCCATTACCGGCTTAACCATGGAGCCAGAGAACTTTCCTGTTATTCTACCCCTGATTCACTGTGTATGCCCTCCATTGGTGGGAGAGCCGACTGAATGCACCAACACTGGGCACAAATGTTGGCTTGTGAGTTGCATTGATTTGGGTAATGGCTTCCACCATTCCCACACAAAACTCTGTAATTTGACTCATAACCTCCGAACGTCTGCAATTTCCACGCAAAGCACTTTTTTCAATTTCTCTTCTGCACCTCCTAACTCTCTACCTGTTCCCATATCCACCATGGTCCACCAACGTATGTGCAGCTAAAGTGGTGGCACATGAGGTGAAAGTTCTCGTTCCCCTACTTTGCATAGCCATGACTCTGCTTCCCCTGCCTCCTCTGCCGAAAATCCCCACCAGCACAGTTTTTCAGGTCAATATCCAAATACAAGAAGTGGCAGAGGCAGAGCTAGCCTGCACAGCTCAAGACGTGAAGCTACAGTTATTCGCACTACAACCTTTCCTCTGCCTCTGCATCCTGTTCCTCACATAACGCAGTTTCAGTTTCGCAGCTCTTTGAACCGCCAAGTTATTATAGCCACTATCTCAATTTCCATTACAGAAGAGACCGAGAAGCATATTCCCATGACCATTTCTATAGAGGAGGCAAATAGAGTTGGACCTAACAGGAAGAGAGGCAACAATGACGAGCAGGTAGTTGATGGGGGTTGGAACAGAAGGCATGGTAAAGCCATTGCTGGCAGTTCGCATGTTGAGATGGGTGTTCACGATGACACGTAGGCCTTGGAGAGTTGTCTGAATGACATGTCGAGCTCGCAGGTTGAGGTTGGCAGCATGGAGGAAGGCCATCAGGTGTTGGGATGTGGCGAGTCAGACAACTCGGATGACTGGGCGTGTCCAATTTTGGAGGAGCCTGCTTCAAAAGACTTAGCGATGTATGTCATGTCTTCCAAGTGGTATTTCTTCTAGTTCTTAGTTTAGTTTTGTCCAACCTTATGTGTCCTCAAGATAATCTATTGGTCAATTGGTCTAGTCAGGATAAATTGTTGGTTTTGGTGTTGGTTTTGGTCGGTTGGTCTAGTCAGGATAAACTGTGGGTTAATTTTTGGATATATTCCGGACATATCTTTGGATTGGTTTCCTCTTTTTTGGGGTAGTCACAGGCAACTATCATGGATGCGTGTTGATTGAGGCCAGGTTCCTTTATGGCCAAGAATCACTGTAGTTAGTTTTTTGTATCATATTAATAGATTAACCTTACTTAGAAAAAAATATCAGGATGATGTCATGAAGGGCTACTAAATCGAGGTATGGGAACAAGAAAGTACAACTGAGCATCTATGTGATAAATATTCTAAAGCATAGTCATATAATAAAGGAGTAGCCAGATGACGAAAGAACTTGACACATATCAAAAAGGCCAGTTTCCATGAAGGGAGCAATGACATGAAAAGCTAGGAAGGAAAGTGATCAATGGTCAGTGCCCTACCAAGAAGAAGTTCAAACAAAGACTTCATGACATCAAAAGAAAGAAGGGGATCAAGTAGCTGAAGGACCCACAAAAGAAGAAGTTGTTGATGTATGGACAAGTCCCTAGCCAAGAGGGAGTTCTAACAAATTCCCAATTACAAATAAGCTTGGGAAAGTTCCTTGTCATAGGAAACTTGGGCATATCTTCCTCAATTAAGAAGAAGATATAGACACAACATTCTTATCTTCACTTCGGAAGAAAGAATTGAAGAATTGGGTAATAGACACAACATTCTTATCTTCACTTTGGAAGAATTGAAGGATTGGGTAATAATATAGCATCTGATACTCTTTGAGGATGTATACGGAATCCAAGACAAGAGTAGGGAAGAGGACCGATATTCTTTGAGGGTTGGTAGACCTAGACAAGAATAGGCCTAGAAGGTCATACGGGTATGTACATTGAGAGACAATGACTAAGATGTCTATAAGCAATTGGTCTCACCAACATTGTGCTATGATTTTATCAGAGATAGAGTTGTTAGTTAAGGCCTTACTATGAAAAATGTTGGATACTATGATGCTATAACAAATGGATTTCCAATCTGATTTCTCTTATGTGAATTCTTGAAGATTGAAAAATAGCCAAATACATTGTAATGATCTATGAATAGCTCCCTAGTTAAGAGGGATTGTTGAAGAAAGTGTAACTAGGTTAGGTATTCATAAATGTACTTTTGATATTTGTATTTATAAAAGAAAATAAATATTATTTTTGTTATATTTATCAATGAGTTTCTTGCTCATTGAAATAGGTCTAGCACATGTCAAAGTGCTATAGGTAAGTCAAAGAGTCAAAAGAAATTTTGAAGACCCTTAAGGGCATGTTACACTATGTATATATTTGTATAAGAGTCAAAGATATCCCTCCAATCAAAGTCACAAGTCCTCTCAAAGAAATGACATCACTAAAGAAGAAAAAAATTAAGAATAAAAGTCAAGTCAACATCAAGTCAACCTAAAGGAGGGACATATATCTATATAGAGAGGTTTTCCACTCCTCCAACAACAAGCAATCTACCTCTGAAATCAGTGAGCAAGGAAGACTGAGAAAAAGTGAAGAAAGTCAAAGTAAATGGAGCCTCTAGTGCAACGAAGAAGGAGAAGACAAAACTAAAGTCTAGAGGGATGATTTAAGGGTGAATTATAGTCACACGTATGGGAAAAGGAGGGTAGTTTGCAGTTATAACAACAACAAGATCACAGTTTCATATTCCACTTTGTTTGGGCTAAAAAATTAGGCCTATAAGGCCTCCTACTCAAGCGAAGAAGAGACTCTCACAACTTAAGGAGAAAGGAGTAAAAGCATAAGTGAAACATTTCACACATGCGAGAAACTAGAGTTGCAGTACTATCACATCAAGTCTACAACTACACATCAAGAAGAAGCTCGGTTGGACAAGAGAAGGAAGGTGTCTTCATAGGTGAAGGATATCATTAAGTATCAAAGATAAGTATCTCTTCTAGAGCTCACATAAACAAGGTCTATCACCAGTTGTTGAAGGAATAAGAAGGACAAAGTGTCAAGGAACGAAGTGCTAGAAGAAGGAGGATGAAGTGTCGAGAAACAAAGTGTCAGAAGAAGGAAGGACTTGGCTTGTGCTTGGAGGATATTCTTGTCAAGGGTCTAGGGTTTGGAATTGATCAGTAAGAATCTTCAATAAGATAAATTTACGAAAGGGTTTTCCTCTCTAATCGAGAGAGTTTTTTTCCCTCTCAGAGATCCAATATCTTATGTTCTTGTTTCTTGTGTTTTGGTAGTAGTTTGATGAAGTAATCACACACACAACAATAATAAGAGAAGAAGATCAAGCTAACAATATTAATTGGAAAAGTGCTTCACAAATTGTTATCAAGTCTAGAATAATCTTACTATATCTAATTGCCCTAGATTCTTCAACATAAATTGGAGGAATAGTCATATATCTAAACATACTTTCTCATTTCCAACAACCAAGCTTCAACCTCTTGTCCCTTCTTATTCTCACCATAAAATGTAGGTGGTTTGATCTTTCTAAGTTCCCCTTGTAAATTGTCCAGGTATGGTCTATTTCTTGGCCACCTTACTAGTGACATGCTTGAACTACTTTATGATCATGAGGAAACATGGGCTCTCTTAATGGATTTCCATGATGCATGAAGTTGTTGCTCAACAACACTCCTATAGTTTCTTGAGCATTCATTATCTCTCCCCTTAACTATTGAGTCATGTTCCTCTACCTTTCTATAGTCAGACCCTTGGTCTATTCTCACATGTAATTTATTTAGCCTCTATAAAATATAAGTATTGATTTATTATTGTTCTCTTATAAATCTCCCATTATCATCTTTATATTTAAGCACCTCCATTTGGAGTCTCCTCATGGTCTCTTCCAAGTCTCTATCCTTTGGCCTACCCCTTCCATGACCATTTGACTCTATTATAGTATTATCCATGTTAATTTTCATTACTCCAACCTCTTCTTCATGACTATATGATCCTTGAATATCACCCACACTCCTACTCCTCATGTTGGTCCTACCTCATAAGCCCACCTATTATCTTCTTTTTAAAATTTGAGGAAATTCCCTACCTTGATCTAAAATTATGGTTTGATAGGTGTATTATCCTTTTCAATAGATTTCTATCACCTATCATTTTTCCCAAATCTAAGTCTCAATTTAGAAGTGATGTGCTCTAAAAATTTTAGCCTATTTACCACAATTTCTTTGTTCTATCACAACACACTTTTTCTAATTTTCCTAAACAATTATACATTCAAAATTTCAAATCTAGCTCCAGGTTGGATTATATAGTTCCTTATCTTAAATTGGCTACTTTGACACCCAAATATGATCTTCGGTTGTTTAGTTACACCCTTTTGAAGTGACTTTATGCCCTATTTTTCCTTCATATTGTTTCAGTCATAACTCCTTCATATTAGCTCCATTTCGTAGTTGCAATATATCATTGGAAAGCTCTCTTCAAGCTCTTTCATTTCTTGTTGTGGTTTTTTCCTACCTAAAAACATCATTTGGGCCTCAAAGATTCCCTCTAAGTGAATGACCTATAAAATTAGCAAATTTTCATGAATTCTTTTTCTAAAATTTGGTTGATTTACTCCAATGGACCCATTAGATTATCCTATAATTGTCTTCAGACGTATGTAATCCCTCTATGAATGTTGGGCATGGAACCCCCCCACAGCATGGTTTAGGGCTCAAAGCCCAAGTTTTGAGTAATATTGTTGTAAAGACTCCACGAATTGCGGGCGCCGAGCGCGAATTGTATGATAGAGTCATAGGGTTGTCTGCCCTAAGTTTTGAATGTAGTGTTAGCCTACCCATGGTCCGCGGACCATGGGATTGTATAAATAAAGTGAGGCTCTAAGTTGTAAAGAAACGAAGTTAAAAAACGGTTGGAGTAAAAAAGATAGCGACAATAGATCAAGAGTCTAGTATCTTAGGCCGTAGTAGTAGGAAGAGGCTCTGCGGTTGAGTGCGTAAAGGCCTAGTAGAGTCTGCAGCTGAGTGCATGGACCCCTATAGCTAAGTGCGCAGGGTGGAGTCGAGTCTGTAACCAAGGAAGAAGAATAATAAAGAGAAGTTTATCTGAATTCCGTGTATCTATTCTTATGTTAATACATCAATTGCAATTATATTGTTTATTTACTACACGTTGTTGTATGAATGGTGAATATTGTTAAGTATAAATAAAAGCATAAAGATAAGCTAAGTTAATCAACTAATATCAGATTACTAGTAAGGATTTGGGTAGTAACATTATTCGGCCCTTGAGTAAGGCTGCGCAAATGCAGCATCACCAACTGCAAAGAAATGATAAGTGCGCGTACTGACGTGTACGCAGGGTCGAACCATGGACCACTTGGAACCCATCAGACATCCCCAGGGTGCAGAAACATGGTTTTAGCACCCTCCATACTACTTCAGGTGAGACCTTAGTCCGCGTTCCATGAACTATTGCTAAAAGGACCAGTAGTACCGGGATTTGTTTGGCTAAATCATCTTCGAACCTGGGTCAAGCCCCCACAAGCCAAGAAATGGTTCCATTGTCAGGACCAGGATCTACATAAGGGATGTTTGATGTTGTGTCACTGGAATCCAACGAAGAAAGAAGTTGAAGGGTGGTTCGATAGAAAGATTCACGAGTTCGTGGCACAGGAAAATAGGAATCTATGAGTATCAAAGGAACAGTGGTTGGAGTGCTACTTATATATGGAAATCCACAAAATCTTCTTTGCATCCTTTCCCTCTGAGCTGTAGAGTGGATCGCGAAGCTAGCGAGCAATCAGGGAAGGTGTAGGCTCGAGAAACCAATTGTGTGGACTCCAGAATTAGTGCACATACTAGAAGCATCAAAAGATAAGATCGCGCACGTTGTGAACCATTGGCGCGATCGAATTATAGGAGGATTTATCACGGATTTCATGATAGACACAACAGTTAGCTACAACAGGCAGAATGATGCTTCCTCAAAGGACCGCGAGGTAAGTACATTAAATCTTTGAACACTTGGATTAAGATTTTATTGTGTGAAAAGTGGGTTATGCGAATAAATTGATGTTTGGGGCTATGTGAAGTGGAAGGATCTGTAGGAACAAAGGTAGTGTAGAGATATAAAATAGCCCCTTGATTTCTCCTCGGCGGGAAAGTGAGGAAGAGCTCACAAAAGTTTCTCCAAGAAGTGCAGTCAGTCTGATAAGGCAACGAATTCCATGCATACCCCCTCCACCTACACCACCACCAGTCTCACCATCTTCACCTCCATCTCTACCCACACCACCTCCACCACCACCACAGTTCAATATGGCGAGTGTGATAAAATTTATGGTATTCAGAGGAGTAGGGAACGAAGATCTGGACCAATTTTGGTTCATGGTAAGGGTTGTATGGGAAGCACAAGGAGTCATGGATGACAATATCAAGAAGGCAAAGTTGGTGAGCATGTTGCAGGATCGCGCACTGACATGGTACGTTAAGCATTCTAATGACCATCTAAATGCAGGGATCATAAATATCCAGGCCGCGCTGAACAGGGAATTTAGCAGGCCAAAGTCAGAGACACAATCGATTATTAGGTTTAAGGAGATCGTGATGCTTCCAGGCGAGACTCCATGGGATCTGGATCAAAGACTGAAGAGTATAATTCACGAAGCCAACATGACCTTCACGGATGGGTAGCACCGCACATGGTTTGCAGTGTCACTAACACCACATCTAAGGATGGCATTGTCGTAACAGAAGTTATCCACCTAGACCGAAGCTTTAGAGATGGAAATGAGACTACACGAGACCACAATACAAGATCTTGGCCTGGGAGTCCAAAAAATCCATGCGCAATTGCAAAATTTGTGTTGGGAAATGCAAAGTTTGAAACAGGACAGGACAACTCAGCTAGAGGTGCATCAGGAGGTATGATGCATAAACTGCAAAAGCCAGGGGCATGACAAGGACCATTGTCTAGTTTTCGCAAATTACTTGGCAGAGCACGGTGCCTACATTATGGTGCACGATTTTTCATATATGAGGAAAACACGCTATGGATAATTGTCATCTATTGCAGAAGTATACACAGACGTCCTAGCAATTGTTTTGTAATTTCTGCAAGTCGGTAGGCCACCATGAGCGCACCTACAGAAGCTATGAACTAATGATGAATCAGACTCCTACTTACAGAGTGCAAACTGAAATGCCAGCCCTTGACCCAAATGCAAGAATGGCGCATGCTGGATTTTAGGGGTGTGGACGAGATCGAGGTGGAATGGAACCAGGAAGGGGTCGCAGACAACTAATTTGTTATAATTATGGAGGGATAGAGCACTATGCCCACGATTGTACGAATCCGATGAGAACATCATGTTTATACTATACTCAGTTTGATAATGAGGCAGAGGACTACCCTACATTATAGCGAGGCTGCGTAAGAAATGGGTACTCCAGCCTCCCTCGACTCAGAATTTGCAAATGATGAGGTCTGAGCCACCCGAAGAGGTTCTGAATGCAAACATAGTGCTCAGAAGAAGTATCACGACAGGAGATGACAAAGGTAAGAAACTTGAAGAAAGTGTGTGGGTTTGCAAGGCTCTTTCAAAGGAACATGAATTTGATCTGGAGCATGTGAAGGAGACATTCATGCAAGCTAAGAAGAGCTTCACAGAGGCCTCCACTTTAGGTAGCAAGGATCAACTAGAGCTAGAGATGGATCCTTCAATGATCACTACCTTTCTAGGGACATGTATGAAATTGTTGCACAACAACAAGGCTATGAAAGGGCTGCAAGAACTTATCACTAGGTGTGTTGGGTCAGGAGAACCTCACGTAGTCCAAAATCTCGGGAAGCATACATCACGAACTGGAATGGAAATGATATTGACTACGCAAATCGGGGAGTATGAAATGGAGCAAGTAATCCTAGATCTAGGATCGAACATGAATGTGCTGCCAAAGAAGACATGAGAGTGCATGGGTAGGCCCATGTTGCAATGGTCCCTTATTCAATTATGGATGGCAAACTAGCAAATGATCCTACTGATGAGAATATTGCAGGGGATAATAGTAGACATCGAAGTTGCAAGCACACTTGCAGATTTCAAGGTGATAGAGATTGTTGATGACAGCAATCCATATCCCGCGCTATTGGGAATAAACTAGGCCACTAATATGAATGGAGTAATAAATCTAAAGAAGCGCTAAATGATTTTTGAGAAAAAATCACTACCAGTAGTGGTACCTTTAGACACTGTTGAAGGAGCGCGCTACACAAAGCCAATGCGCAATGATGAGCTAGACTGTATCTACAAGATAACCGCCCGGGAATAGGATTAGGTGAATCCCACAGCGGATGGCTGAATTTTGTGGGAGCGCAAAAGCTCCTACACATCAGATTTGGATGAGAAAACAGAACAATGGTAGAACGGATTACACGAGGTAACCACGCTCAATTGCAACATGATGGTAAGATCACTGCGCTGCATGACAACATAGTCAAGAGATCTACCTGTGTATGATAGGTTGATAGCGGTGGATGAATTCCTGAACAAATTTGAAAGTGCAGTGCCAGAACAACAACAGTTTGATGCTCTGAAATGGGCACTACGTGTGACGCCCGCAAGTTGGTGGGGTACGCATCAGAGAAGCTTTGAGGACTGGCATGGATGTAGAAGGATGATGCACCTACGATTTGGGAAACTGCAAATCCGGCTAGCAAACAAGTATGATGGATGGGATGATCCACATACACACCTTGCGAAATAGACCAAGGTCTACAGGGAAGAGCCACAACCTGAATGGGTACATTTGTTCTATCATACCCTAGATGTCATACCATGAATTGGTATACTGAGACAGAGCTCCGCCATGGTACGAGCGAATGGGATATCTTGAGCGAGGGATTTCTGTTAAATTTCACATTTGAATATCATTGGTGGGATACTATTGAAAATGTGATACAGGCAGTAAAAGGATTTATCTTCAAAATACCCCATGAGCCAATGGAAGTACTTTAGCCAAAATGGGTGACACAGCTGAGCTGCACGCTAGAGTGTTACAATGTAAATTTTGAGGAGGATGATGAGGACCCACGAAATATCAACATTCCAGAAATGGAAAGCTGTCATGAGGTTTGAGTACCATCAATTGAGGATCCCGACATCACTGCACCACTAAAATCAAAGCAGGTAAGCATTGGAACAAACGCAGAGCCAAAGTACGCAATGCTTGGGGACCATTGGGATGATGCCATGGTGGATAAGGTCACTGTGTTACTCCGCGAATACCAAGGCTTGTTCCAGACCAAAATTACAGACTTAAAAGGAATCATTGGCGACTTAGGGATTATGAAGATCACCCTAAAACCCGACGCAAAGCCAGTTATGCAGCGGCCTTACCAGTTGAATCTAAAATATAAGGAAAAGGTCCACGAAGAATTAGACAAAATGCTCGCAGCCACAATTATTGAGCCAGTGGAAGAATCCAATTGGGTGAGTCCTATGGTAGTGCAAGAGAAAAAGCAGAAGGGAGAAATAATAATATGTGTGGACCTTAGGAAGATGAACAATCCCTGTGTACATGATCCATTCCCAACACCATTCACAGATGAAGTACTGGAAAATGTTGGTGGCCAGGAAGCATACTCATTCATGGATGGGTTCTCAGGGTACCATCAAATCAAGATTGCATTGGAAGACAGGAGCAAAATGACCTTCACAACAGAATGGGGCTGCTTCCAATACATCGTTATGTCGTTTGGATTGAAGAATGTGCCAGCCATACTTTTGGGCATCGTTGTTGTTAGGTTCAAAGAATACATCCAAAAGTTCTTGGAGGTCTATCTGGATGATTGGACTATCTTTGGATTAGTTAAGCACCATGTAGCAAGCTTACGCTTGATGTTGGATACTTGCCGATGACACCAGATTGCGCTGAACCTTAAGAAGTGCACATTCCCCGTTCCTTTTGGAAACCTACTAGGACATGTGGTCTATAAACAAGGGCTGATGATGGACCCTGCAAAGATTGCCATTATTCTAAATTTGGAAGCACCGCTAAGTGTTAAACAACTGTGCACAACCTTGGGACACACCAAATACTACAGAAAGTTTATCAAAATCTATGCCCAAATCACCATGTCGGTGGAAACATTATAGAAAAATAATGTTACATTTTGTTGGAATGACAATTATATGAAAAGTTTGGATGTCCTGAAGGGGAAACTGGCCTCTGCTCCAATCTTGGTCTTCCTAAGATGGGATGTGGAGTTTCATGTCCATGTTGATGCATCATGTATCGTGTTGGGAGCACTGCTCACACAGGAGGGTGCGGAAGGCTTGGATCATCCTATCGCATTTGCAAGTCGGAGATTGTCCAAAGTAGAGAAGAAATATTTCACCACCGAGCGTAAGGGGTTAACGATGGTGTCGTGCTCCAAAAATACCGACACTATGTCTTCGAGGGACATTTCAAGATGTATACCGATCATTTCACACTGAGATACCTAGTCAATAAGCCTGTGTTGGGGGGGCGCATATGCAGGTGGTTCTTATTGTTCCAGGAATATGATTTTGAGGTCATAGTCAAGCTGGGATTCCTGAACGCGAGACCATATCACTTTTCGCGAATTGAGACAGGCGAGGTACCCACTAATTTGGAGGAGGGACTACCTAATGCACAACTCTTTATGGCATGCATTGCAAATGGGCACTTCGAAGATATAATTCAATTTTTAACAACTGGGACTGCGCCGAAGGAATACTTCGTCCAACAGAAGAAGGAAATGGTGGTGCGCGCAACGGATTTTTCTATCATTGTGGGGCACCTATACAAAATGGGAAATTATGAGATATTGCGAAGATACGTAACTAAATTCAAACAAAACCTCCTTGCAGAAGCACATGGGGGTCTTGCAGGAAGACATTATGTAGCTCGTGCAACTGCACAGAAGATTCTTTGCATAGGGTTATGGTGGTCAACCCTACACCAGGATTCAAAAGCGCACTGTAAGGCCTGCAATATATGTCAAAGGACTGGAAAACCATCGTTGAGGTATGAGATGTCGTTAAATCCACAAATGACATTGCAACCATTTCAGAAATGGACTTTGTGGGACAGATCAAGCCTCAGGGAAAGACAAGCACACGCTACATCATCACCGCGACGGAGTACCTTACACAATGGGCGGAAGCGCAGCTGGTCAAAGACTGCACGGCCGCCACAGCTGTGAAGTTTTTGTTTGAAAACATGTTGACTCGATTTGGTTGTCTGAAAATCTTAATGAGTGGTCACAGAACACATTTCCTGAATGAAACCATCAGCCACTCACAAAAGAGTTCCAGGAGTATGATCAGAAAAGCACACCGTACCACCCACAAGCTAATGGCACAGTAGAGGCATTCAGCAAGATACTGGAGACTGCGCTAACCAAAGTATGAAACATGTAGCGAGACGATTGGGACCTGCACGCTCCTGCCATGCTATGGGCTTACAGGACAACATGCAAGAAATTGACGGGACATACACCTTTTTGGTTAGTATATGTCGTGGAAGTTGTCATGTCGATGGAATATACCGTACCTAGTCTACAAATAGTAACGCTTACAGGCATGACGGACCACGAAGCTCCGGAGGAAAGGCTCGTGCAATTAGAAGAACTTGAGGAAGAATGGTTTTTGGCTGGATTTCATTAGCAAGTACAAAAGCAACGTGAAAAACCCTGGCACGACCGCCATATCAAGTTGCACACCTTCAAGGTAAACAACTTAGTGCTGCTATATGACAGTAAGTTTGAAAAATTCCTGGGAAAATTCAGAATGCACTGGCTGGGACCATATGTGGTTAAGGAGGTCATAGATAGATGAGTGGTCCAGCTAGTCAACCTAAATGGAGAACCATTCCCAGGCAAAGTAAATGGCAATCACTTGAAGCCCTACACGGGTGGGCCAGCTATCTGACTAACCGGACGAAGCACAGTCTTCGCGACTCGAGGAGCCAGATGAGGGTGTGGGACTATAAACATATGCAACAGATGCCAGTATAAATGTAAGGACATAATTCAAACACGAAGTAACAAATGCAGCAGGTTCAAAAAGCAGCAGCTTAGTGCGCAACAAACATCAGCACTGTATGGAAACAGTTGGAGGGACTCTGCACCGAGATCGCCACGCCAATAGAGTGACTCGAGGGTGAGTCATGATGTTTGTGTTGGGTGCTTGTTGGGCATGGAATCCCCCCCACGGCATGGTTTGGAGCTCAAAGCCCAAGTTTTGAGTAATATTGTTGTAAAGACTCCGCGAATTGTGGGCGCAGAGCGCAAATTGTATGATAGAGTCATAGGGTTGTCTACCCTAAGTTTTGAATGTAGTATCAGCCTACCCATGGTCCATGGACCATGGGATTTTATAAATAAAGAGAGGCTCTAAGTTGTAAAGAAACGAAGTTAAAAAATGGTTGGAGTAAAAAAGATAGCGAGCATAGAGCAAGAGCCTAGTATCTTGGGTCGTAGTAGTAAGAAGAGGCTCCGCAGATGAGTGTGCAAAGGCCTAGTAGAGTTCGCAAGTGAGTGCGCAAACCCCTGCAGTTGAGTGCACAAGGCGAAGTCAAGTCTGTAACCAAGGAAGAAGAATAATAAAGAGAATTTTATCTGAATTTCGTGTATCTGTTCTTATGTTATTACACGTTTGATACCAATTGCAATTATATTGTTTATTTACTGCGTGTTGTTGTATGAATGGTGAATATTGTTAAGTATAAATAAAAGCATACAAATAAGCTAAGTTAATCAACTAATATCGGGTTACTATTAAGGATTTGGATAATAACACTATTCGGCCCCCGAGTAGGGTTGCGCAAAGGCAACATCATCTGTTGCAAAGCACTGATAAGTGCACGTAGCGACGTGCACGCAAGGTCGAACTACAGACCACTTGGAACCCATCAGACATCCTTAGGGTGTGGAAACCTGGTTCTAGCACCCTCCCATACTACTCCGGGTGAGACCTCAGTTCGCGCTTCACGAACTATTGCCAAAAGGGCCAGTAGTACCAGGATTTATTTAGCTAAATCATCTCTGAACCTGGGTCAAACCCCCACAAGCCAACAGTGCACCTATTATTTCCCTAAGAAAAATAACTATTTTCTTGTACTTTTTAGTTTTTCATTTCTCATTGGGCTTGGAATGACCTCTTTCACTTCCCCTAACACTTGGCATGCATGCATCCATCCACTTTACATTCCTCAGGGCTCCTTTACCTCTTTTTGGGTGCAAATTTCAAAAATCCCTTCCAAGTCCTTTCATTAGTGAAACCACTGCTGACATCTTCATGATGTCATGATAACATGGAATACAAAATCAGTTGTTAAGCCCTATATAAGCCCCATTTTAACCTAAAAGTCCCTTATCAAGCCCTAGATATTGAGCGATTACATTTTTATTGTTATATTGTTATGTAGGCTAGAACCCCTCATGGTCCCATTTTATTATAATTGTGTCCTATGTCTCCTACATATATACTAAGGAGACCTAGTCTTAGGATCATGAAACATTGTCATGTTCATTGTATTTATTGTATAAGGATATTTCCCCCTCAAATTGCATGTTAATTATTTGTTTCTTATTATTTTTAAGGCGCAAGAATGATAACATTTGGTATGAAAGATCTTGATCCTAAGGTTTTGCTGCTTCAAACAAGTCATCATGTATTTTTCACTATTGTTGGGTTACTTAGTTGTTCTTTAGAAAGGCCAACAAACCTTTAAACCTTAAATTGTCAACCCGGAACTCGTCTAGTTATTTCAAGGTTTTCCACACAGTATGTGCAAAGAATAGTGTTTATGTAAACTAGTATGTCTGTCTAGTCCTATTGAAAGGTAAATGCATGAAAACACAAGAAACAACTAGGATTTCCTAAAAGAACAACTTTACTCACAACTTCATGAATTCAAACAATAAAAATATAGTTAAGATAATCAAAACATCAAGCCTTCTAAGAACGATTCTGCTAAGTACAAGTTGTTTCCTAAGAAACTGCAGCTACAGGAAAGAAACAACACCCTTGACTAGAAAGAAATCTATTGTAGAAATGCCACACCTTGCTCTTAAAAATTATTTATCAATCATATAAAGTGACAGAATGAATAATTGCTTCAAAAAATCAACTATTAGAAATCTAATTCTAAAGATATTTATTCAAACTAGTGTAGCAACTATCAATGCAATGAACAATCCAATAATCAATGATCAATTCTGGAAGGAAATCAAATAATTTCAAAATAGGAATGAGAAATTTGAAATATAGATTTAATAATACAAAGAGGGTAGTAGTCACTCTAGGATTGGGCCCACGATCATTGGACTTCAACCACCTTAGAGCAAAATCGGTACAAGAATTAAAGCTAAATCATGTAAGTCTCCATTATATTAATCAACAACAATATTACAATGTCTGTAAAAACTCAAAGCATAAGCACGAGAATAAAAATAAAAGATTTTTCGCTGAGGCTTTATTCCTCGCTTTTATAATTACAACCAAGTCTATAATTAAAAATAAAGGAGTGACCCTAAGAATCTAAAGGTTCTTAGGATGCTCAATTCAAGTTACAAAATATCTTAAGTTCCCTTGGAATAGATGGCAAAAATCTTGTTCACAGTTGGTCTTTACATGATGATTGTTAATATCGCTTATCTAGGTCACAACTAACCCAAGCATCTTTGTGTAATTCACTCTTGTCCAACTATCTAGGGAAATGCACCTGCTTATTGGAATCCCTGTCAATTATCATTTTAAATTGTAAGTGTAACTCATATTTTCATGGTTAAATCAATTCATTTAGAGGATAAAATGATTAAAATCTTTATTAATTGCTTTCTAAAGTTCACAACAAAAAATTACCATATTATATACATAAAAGACTAAAAAAACTAATGAAAGGATAAGGAAACAGAGTAAGAAAATGTGTCAATTTTGGAGCCCAACATCACCCCCTACATACATGTTTGCTTGACCTCATGAAAAAAATGATTAGCATGGAGAGAAGTTAAAGAGTAAGCTGGGTAAGAATCCTCTCCATAATGTCAGAAACCATTCCTTCTTTGGACTTCCTAGAGAGCGACATACTTACCTAATTCATTTAATTCATACTCGGCCTTATAATCAATTTGACGGCCCCAAATTATTATGTACCTGTATCTACATCCTATCCATTTAAGTACCCTTTCTAATACCATGTGGGTGTAATCTTATGCCCTATCCATTGTAGCTTCGAAATTTCAATGATTGAAGGGCTCCCTATTTTTTATTTTCATGGTTGAGGCCTTCCAACTTTTTTTGGCTCCTTGCAGAGCCTTAGACTTAATATCTAATAGATATTCTAACCCTAACTTCAATACATCATTATGAATGGGTGTTAAAGCTTTAACAACCCCAGACTGCTCCATGAATCTCTTGTTGCAGATGAGCATGCGTAAAGGACTTCGTGGCTCTCTTCTCACATAGAGGTCGAGGCAAATTTCTCATCTTTAGAACACATTATAAGATTTTTCCCATTTAATCTATTTTTTAGAAAAGGATATGAAAGCTTGAATTTGTACATCCCCTATGAAAGGGGCAGGGTTCTGTTGAAGCCCCGAAAATTGGGTCTACAACAAGGGGGATACCCACCCGGTCCGGATCTTGGTTAGCAGCTCCTTTTCCATTTGGTATAGTTGGTCCGACTGGGGATATGGGACCAGTTTCCCAATTTATATGTGTGTGTGTTGAGAATTGATATTTCCTTTCTAATAATTTCTAAGTAAAATGCTTTTATTCCAAATCTAATTTATCAACATGCAATTGTATTCTAGTGAATAGAAATATCTAATTCTAAAACTAACCTGAGATTTAATCTTTCAATTATGCGATCTAAAATAATTTCTAATGGAAATTGGTAGTAATGATCATTCAATTGCTACAAGAAAAGAATTCAATAAAGATAAACCATTTCGTATAAAAAGTTAGATGAAACAATTGTGAAAAACATATCGCATAATACGTTACTCATATATTAAGCATAAATAGAATAACTATCATCGTACAGAAGTGCCAAATGATAACTCAAGCATTCAAGCATTCATATATAAATAACTGAAATTGAATATCACCTCAACACATAAGCAGAAATTTTTAAGAGATAAAAGTACCATTTATAACAAGTTCTACTCATAAGCTTCAACAATAATGATCTATCTCTTCTTAGTCCAACATCCACTAAGAATACAAAAGTGCAATTTTAGCAGTAGATATTAAACACAGATATCAATAAATCATGTTCCATTCATTCATCAAAACCTCCTCGGAGAATGCAAAAGTGCATGTTTTGAGGACAAGTTTTTGATAAATTTCAAGACCCTTCTCTAAATGCATGAGAAGGGTTTAAATACTACTAGCTAAATCTAAAATAGTTTATTACAAAAATGTGGGAAGCGGTTTAAATGACCGTCCTCATTTCAGGAAAAAATAAAGCAAAACTAAAACTAAAACTGAATTTAAAACTAAAACTAGAAATTAACTATCTATGTATCTGTTCCTTGTAGTCACAAGCATTCAGCATTTGCTTGAGGAGAGTTGACTGGCCGACCTCTTACTTTAGCTGTCTTGCGAAAATGGAATCAGCAAGTGTTGGCGCCATCTTCTCAGCAGAGTTAATGATACATTTGAGAGTCATGCACTGGTTGTGTGGTTTTACCAAGTACGTCCACTAAGAATCCCAATTCAACTTAGTTAACCTTTTGATGGACTCTGCTCTTTCTTGAGCCTTCTGTCTCCAACTTGTCTGTAGATGTTGTACATTTGGTAAAAATCATGGGGTGGTCTCTGATATTTACATACCACCTTAAGAATTTCTCTGATAAATACCATAGGTTTTAGAGCTCGGGTTTTGCCTTTAGCCTTTAGCATTTTTTTCCTACATTTTTTCGGGTTTACAGGCAACTGAGTAATCTGAGGCTTTCCTCTTCAAGGGGTTTTTCCCAGTGATGTGCGATTAGTGCTAAGCACTAATCACGCATCAGAAACTGCCTCCGTTTCTTGATCCGAGCTTCCCTGGTGCTATTTTTCGCCTCTCGCGTGCTTTTTGTTAGAGGATATAAACTTTAAATTTTGTGGAAAGAACAACTCCATGAGTTCTTGGCTCTAAGTCTTAAATTATTTGTTTGTGATATCAGCAATATCCAGTACCCATTTGACCATGTCCGTGTATGGAAGAATCTTAGGCCTCGTCGCTATCCGGTGCAAGAATGAACATGCTAGTTCTGTAATCGACGCCTCAAATGACCCGTGTGAATCTGCAGTCGCTATAACCTCCCTTACTTTGGGATTTTCTTCCTTGAGTAGGCTATGAATGCTTTCCCAAGTAGTAACACCAACATCTCTGTTACAGGTGGTGTCAATGTACAAAGGCGTCATTTCTTTATCTTCAGAACTCAAAGCTTTACCCTTCTTTCCCATAATATTCTGAACACTGCTATGTATACCTCTCTGCTTTTTGCTCCTGCAATTTACAAATGAGGTAAGAGTAATGACAAGAAAAAGGTGATGGGAAAGCTTTAAATGCCGAAATCTTATAAAATATATCACTCTACGTGAAATGGCCCTTCAATCAGATCAAAACCTTATTTCATTAATGATTACCAACTAACTCATTAATTATCATTAATGCACATAACTGGGCATCGGTTTATGGAGAAAAAATTCGAATAACGAGCCCTAAAGATCTACGATAAGGCGATTTTGTGATTTTCTTCGCAATATCACAGATCGCAATATCGCTAATCCATTGCGTGTGGCAATCATCCATTACCATGTGTTTTCTGTGAAATGCAATTTGCGAGACGTGCCATCGCATATCAGCGATTTGAGGCATTTTACCATAAGTGATATTTGAGGCATGTGATGCGATGAGTGTCTTTAGTGCATGATTTCACATCGCTATTTCACAATCTTAGGATTTCGTTTGTAGGATGGCATCCATTACCTTTCTGCGATGCGACGCTCTTTATTGAGTGAATGGTTTTGTTCAAACTTATCTTAAAACTTAAGTCCTTTTTGTTTTTTTGGGTATTCTCCTAAGTTTATGATAGTAAGATTTTTAAAAAAGGAATAAAAGTACTAATTTATTTATTTTTTAATTTTTGGATAAAGGGTCCCCACTTATTTAGTATTAGTAATAAAACTTAATAAGAGGGGGGTTGTTGCTGGCAACAACAATTGGCGATTCACTTGGAAGAACCAATTATCTCTGTTTTTCTTTTGATTTTCTAAACTTCCAAAACATAAAACTTTTCGAGAAAATCAAACTTTATTATATAAAGATAAAGCACATCATGCTTTCAGCTGTCGATGATAGTTTGTTTCTTCTATGTTAACTTTGATTTTTTTTACCTCCTAGAGCTAGTCATTGTATTTACATCAGCTCCTACTTGGTTTGTAAAGATAAAAACAAAATTATCTCTGTAAATCAGTTTTAAATATGCTCATTTTTCATAGGTAGAGCCTCTACTGCTAGCATAAATTTATAGCCTCGACAGGGTTACCTGTTACCCAGTAATGATCTTGTATCATACTTGGAGAAGTATACGATTTTCAAAGGGAAATCCATATCCACACATTACTTTTATTTTTATTTTTATTTTATTTAATTCTTAAAGAAAAATGCCTTGGTTTGGTAGCCAAATTATGACAATGCCACTCACTTGATTTATAACTTTGTTGAATACATTGGCTCGTGATGAGACCCCTTGTCTTTTGATTGCAACAAGCTTGAGTCATTGCCCTGTTGTGATATGTAGTTTTGGCAAATTCAGCAAGCTATAATATCTTATGATCATGATAAGTTAGCTCGTGATGAGACCTCTTATTCTTTAAGTTTAACTGTATCGTTGTATTTTTCCTTGAAACTCGTAATTCCCTAAGTGGGGAGGAAGTCATTGTTTATTTAAGAATAGCTCTGGATGAAAATTGTAGAGTTTTTGGAACGAGCTTTTCTACAGAGAATATTTGTTTTGTTTGTGATACCTTTCATTTGACTGATATAAAACAAATTCCCACTAAAGGTAGCTTTTTATCAAAATTTTCAAGGTTGAAACTAGTATCATTTTTAGATTTATACTCTTTGATTGTACCTTTCAATAATAATGACCAATTTTCCAAATCAGTTCTATTTATACAAGTGAAAAACAAAATCTAAAAGAAATTCTTATATTTTTCGTGAATTCCAAATGCAACCATTTACAACTGGTTTTATTATAAAAAATAAAGGAAAGACTAATTTATAAAAATAGAAGAATGATCTCCTGTGGAAAGTATTTTTTGAGGATCTGCCCGTTAACAGGTAAAGATTCTCTCTTTCCTATTAAATCTTGTAACATAAAAGTAGATGGACCTATGATTTCTACAATTTGTAAAGGGCCAAGCCACATTCGTTGGAATTTCGTATGTTTGCCCTTTTCCTCAGGAGCCTTATCCCATTTTAAAACTAAATCTCCAATTTGAAAGTCTTTTTTGGATATCATGTTTGAATCAAAAGAAGCTTCTACTAATGCTTGGTGATGAGCATGAGTTATTTTATCATGTTCTCATTGCTCTTCTAGCTTAAGGATTTGCAGCTGCCTTAGTTGTAAGGAAGAAGTTGGTATTTCATCAATAAATTGAACTAAGGCCAAAGAGGTAATCACTAGATGAGTTGGAAGGACTACTTCTTTCCCATAAACTAAATTAAAGGGAGAAGCACCAATGGAGGCTTTTTGCATTATTTGTTTTTCCCATAGAGCATATATTAAAGATTTGTGCCAATTCTTATGCTTTTGATCGATGGTTCACTTAATGATTCTTATTAAGTTTTTATTCGTTGATTCAGCTAATCCATTCCTTGTGGGTAATAATTGGTAGAGTATTTAAGTTTAAAACCTCTTTTGAGTGCAAATTCAGTCATAGTATTGCCAGAGAAATATGATGCATTATCAAACATTAAAGCAGAGGGTAAACCAAACCTGGTGATTATGAACTGATCTATGAAATCAATGATATGTTCAGCATTAGCTATCTTGAGGGGAACTGCTTCTACCCATTTAATGAAATAATCTGTAGCTGTAAGGATATACCTATGCTGTTTAGAAGAGTGAGGAACGATCTCACCTATTATATCCAATCCCCATTGATCAAAAGGTTGCTTAATGTTGATTGGTTGCAAAGGCGATGATGGTTTCTTTTGTCTTCCTGTAGCAGTTTGACAAACTTGAAATTTCCTTACGTAGCTATGTGCGTCTTTGAATAGTGTAGGCCAATAATAGCCTGAAAACAGGATTTTATGTGCTATAGCATCTCCAGCATAATGTCCACCCGCTGTTCCATCATGGAGTTCCTGCAACACCTTTTCAGCTTCAGATTTCTCAAGACATCTAAGGAGGACAGAATCATAAATCATCCTAAAGAATGCATCGTTCATGAGCTGATATTGCTTGGCCTTCAATATTAGAGCTCTTTTCTTTGTATAATCTAGATTTGAAGGAGCATATTTGTTCTTTAGATAAAATATGATATCAACGTATAATGATTCAATATCGTTTAGGATTACCTCATACATTTGTACTTCTGCAGATGGTGTTTTGGAAATAAGCGATGCTCCAGCCAGCATTTTGCAAAAGCCTTGACCTTTTACAATATTTGCTGGTTTAATTTCAGTGTCGTATTCTTGTAAGGCAGTAACCCAATTGGCTTTTTTCTCACCCGCGTCTTTTTGTACTAAAAGATTTCTTACCGCTGGAAATGGTACTATGATTTTTGTATGGGTTTTAAGCAAAAAGGGTTTGAAATGTTTGATCGCTTTGAAAACAGCATAAGCTTGTTTCTCGACATCTGAAAAATTTAATTTAGCCCCTTGTAGATTTGAACTGAAAAAGGCAATTGGGGCTTCTGCCTTGTCTTGATTTGCTTGAGTGAGTATCGCAACATATGATCTATCAGAGGAAAATGTATACAAAATGAAAGGATTGGAAAAAATTGAAGTTGCTAAAGATGGAGAGTTTACAATTGCTTGTTTAATCAGATTGAATGCTTCATATTCGTCTTAGCCCCATTTGAAGATTGAATTCTTTTTAATCATTGTTTGTAAGGGAGATATGATTCTTGAAAAGTCAGGAACAAATCTCTTTACAAAATTAATCTGGCCAAGGAAAGATTACATAGCTTTCTTGTTGTGAGGCAAGGGTATTTCGGAAATCTCCTTGATTCTGTTTGAATCAATATGGATTCCAAATTTTGACACTATAAATCAAAGAAGTTTTCCTTCACTTAATGCAAAAAAGGACTTTTTTGGACTAAGTGAAATTCTATACCTTTGGCAACGTTGGAAGATTTGTTTCAAGTCTCTGAGGTGATTCCCTCGTTTTTTGGAATATATGGTTATATCATCCAAGTAGATTACTACTGATTTGTTTACTAATCCGTTAAATGTGATGTCCATGGCCCTTTGAAATGTGGCGCTAGCATTGATCAGACCAAAAGAATCTTTTGATATGCATAAGTACCCCATTTGGTTCTAAATGTGGTCTTTAATTGATCATCGGGATGGACCAAAACTTTGGTTGTAGCCAGAGAAACCATCCAAGAAGGACATTAATTCTGATCCTGCAACTGCCTGTAATATTTGCTCCATGGGAGGCAAAGGAAAATTATCCTTTTGGCAGGCTTTGTTAAGATTTTGGAAGTCAATGCAAATTCTAATGTCTCCATTTTTCTTTCTAACGGAAACCATATTGGAAACCCATTTAGAATGTTGGACGGGAAAAATGATTTTGGCCTTCAATAATTTGTTGAGTTCAGATTTGATCTAGTTCTCTAGATTAGGATGGATCTTTCTCAGCTTTTGCTGGACAGGTTTTTCATCATTTATCATTGGGATAATATGTTGAATGATAGAAGTGTCGTAAGTCTTAAGTTCATCGTAGTTCCAGGCAAAGACACTTTTGTATTTTTTAGGAGACGAACGTATGCTAATCTTTCTTTAGGAGCTAGGCAAAGACCTAGGTTGATATTCTGTGGCTTGGTATTAGTCCTAGATTTACTAATTCATAGTTCAGAGTTGAACTTTGAAGTTTTGAATTGGTAGATCTTTTGAATCGATCTTTCAAATCATATAGGTCTTCTAATTTGACTACTAATTTTGGCATAGCATTATTAGTGTTATCTTGTTGCAATTGTTTATCATGTTGGTCTTCATCAATTATCTGATTGGTGTAAGATCCCTCTTATGTGAGGAAGCTTACAATATCAGGATCATCGTTGAAAATTCTCCAATTGGTAATGTTACCAGGAATTGAGGGTCTAAAGATTAATTCAATTGAAAATCTATCTTGGCTATAGTCTTCTGAGGGAATGAGCTTGGAAGCTACATTTTCTAAGAGGTTAGCACTGACATTCTGGAGTCTGGGAATTGATGAAATATTGAATGCTATAAAATGCTCAGTCAGATCTTGTACTAAAATTGATAATGCTTTAAATGAACTGATAGACAATGTATAGTATTTCATACCTGTCTGATAACAATTTCAGAATCTCTGAAGACTTGTAGATACTTGATATCTAATCCAATTGCTTTGTATAATCCTTGGACTAAGGCTTCGTACTCTGCAGTATTATTAGTGCAATCAAAATCAAGTCTACAAGTTAGCATAGTTTTGTTTCCCTCTGGACTGACTAATACACATCCTAGTCCTGCTCCCTCGTTAGACTTAGAACCGTCAAAAAATAACTTCCAAAATAAATATTTATTTATAGGACTAGCTATAAAATTAACACATTTAGAACTATCTATTTGAGAAAAAAATTCTACTTGAGATAAAACAGAATGTTCTAAGTAAGGTGAAGTATGAGCATTAAAATTTCCTAAGAAAGAGTCAACATAATAGTTGCCAATTATATTGTTGATGTATGCTACAGGTTCATTTTCTCCTTCCAATTCTGTTACTATGTATTTTTTATGTCTTTCTTGCTCAACCTTTATTTGATTTGGTTTACCATTGTATGGGAGCCACATATGTGACCAGTCGGTTGCAAAGTATCCATGAAGCTTTTCAGACCAATCTCTGCTAAGAATTAGGCCATAAAATTCTAGAATGTCTGCAACTAAAATATCGATAAGTTGACATACCTTTGGGTTAGATGATAGCCTTATGGTAACCTAATTTAGTTCACCGATCACTTCAACCTGTAACCGGTCCAGCTGAACTATGCGTACAACAGATTTTTGAGGTTGGACGTTCAACTTTGCACATATTGATTTAGGTAAGATATTAGATGAAGCTCCTGAATCTACTAAACAATTATGCAATTTTTGTTGAAAACTTCATAAGTAAGAAGAAATGGGGGAGTATGAGATCTTGACCTTCCTCCAATTAGAGCGATATCATTTGGATCAACTTTATTAGTCACATTAGTTGGAGGTCTTCCCATCTCGTGGGAAGCTTGCGAGATTACAGCAGCGGGCATAGGTGCAACAAGTATTGCATGTAACTCTTTCAAAAGTATCTTTTGCTGATGTTTTAACTTGCTCAATTCATAAAAAGTAATGTTAGCCCTAGTCTTCTTAATGTCTTCTATGATATTATACTCCATCTCATCAGAAACAATTAATGTTTTAGATGGAGTTGGTTAATCTGTTTGTACTAGGCTTGTTTGAGTTGCTTTGGGTGACGTTTTCTTACCTGCAACTTTATCCTTAGCCGTTGAGCTTGCGCTCTTCGGCTTCGGAGTAGGTTGTGGAGGATTGAGTTGATTTCTACTTCTAGTACTGACTAGTGACGCCTCTTGATCCTCTTCATTTGGGAGGATGAAATCCCACATACCCTGTACTTCTACAACTTCTTCTTCATCAGTAGGCTCTTCATTAGAAACTTCCTTTTCTTCTTCTTCTAATTCAGCATTTGTGATAGCATTGGGAGGCTTTGAATCAGTCGAAGGATTTCTTCTATAAGGCTTGTAAGGCTTTTTAGAAGAGGTCTCTGCTACTTGCTTCTTAATGTCAACCATTTCGTTAGACATGGTTTTCAAAAATTTCTACAATCCTTCTAAATCAAATGGGTCTTTCGATTGTTTTTCTTTGGATCTTCTTTAAAAGTAACCTTCTTAGATTTTCGTTCATCAATGGCATTTTTCTTTTCTAAGGCTATGATATGTTTCTCTACCGCTATTGCTTCCTTCATATTATCAGCTAAAGTTGTTTTGTTAGCCCTATCAATGAAGATTGCTATGTTTGATGGTAGAGCAGAGATGTACCATTCACTTCGGACTTCTTCGCTAGGCTTGGAAGCGGTAGGAATTTTGTTCAAAAGTTTATTGAAACATGAGTTAAAATCTTTGATAGGTTCCCTTGATTCAGCCCTAAGATTAGACAGGTCATTGATCAGTGTCGCAGTAGTCCTTTCATCCCCGAACTTAGTCAAGAATTGTTCATGGAAAATATCCCAGCTAGTGATAGATCCGGATGGTAATGAGAAATACCATGATTCGGCTGCTCCTTGCAAAGTGTAAGGAAAGAGCCGGACAACAACATCTTCATTAGTAACCCCATTGATATTTATAGATAACATAAAGTTATTTATATGTTCTTCTGCTAGCATGCCTGTTTCAGAATTGAACTTAGGCAGACATTTTTCAAGATGGGTTGGTATTTGACTCAAGGGCGTAGGCATTAAGACTTCCCCTGGGTTATTCCATGGAGTTTGGGCCATCGTTGAACTACTAACAAAGGAAAGCACAGACGATGTTCCTTGTGGTTGGGAGGATGAGGATATTATGGTTCCAGATGTTGAGAAGGAGATGTGGAAGTTCCAGTGGTGTGATGGACAATAATCTAAAGTGGAGGGGTGGATGGTTGATTTCACGATGGAGAGGTTTAAATGGATGATGATGACGAAAGAGTCTCACTATTAGACCCTTTAGGTGATTTCCTTTCTCTCTTCCTTGTAGGTAGAGGTAACTCAGTTGGTTCAATACCAAACTTTTCACTCATCAATCTGGTAAGAGGATGAGAAGGATTATATTGCGAAGTCACACTACCTTGAGATTTTTCAGATTTTTTGGGTGATATAGAAAATCGCTGAAGTTTATGAATCAAAGATTCAACTTCAAGAGGTTCAGTAGTAGATTTCTCTGAAATATTCAGGTTTGTGGCAGTGATTTTTGTTTTATCGACTTCTTGATCAATATTTAAAGATTCTAAATGTGATGGAGAAGTTGGGGGAGATGGTGAGGGTGATTTACTCTTAGAATGGTATTTATATTTAGATTTACTTGCCATTCACAGTTCGGGGCCCTCCTTCTAGCGCCAAATATGTTGAAGCCCCGAAAATCGGGTCTACAATAAGGGGGATACCCACCCGGTCCAGACCTTGGTTAGCAGCTCCTTTTCCGTTTGGTATAGTGGGTCCGACTGGGGATATGGGACCAGTTTCCCAATTTATGTGTGTGTGTGTTGAGAATTGATATTTCCTTTCTAATAATTTCTAAGTAAAATGCTTTTATTCTAAATCTAATTTATCAACATGCAATTGTATTCTAGTGAATAGAAATATCTAATTCTAAAACTAACCTGGGATTTAATATTTCAATTATGCGATCTAAAATAATTTCTAATGGAAATTGGTAATAAAGATCGCTCAATTGCTATGAGAAAAGAATTCAATAAAGATAAACCATTTCTTATAAAAAGTTAGACGAAACAATTGTGAAAAACATATCGCATAATAAGTTACTCATATATTAAGCATAAATAGAATAGCTATCACCATATAGAAGTGCCAAATGATAACTCAAGCATTCAAGAATTCATATATAAATAACTGAAATTGAATATCACCTCAACACATAAGCAGAAATTGTTAAGAGATAAAAGTACCATTTATAACAAGTTCCACTCATAAGCTTCAACAATAATGATCTATCTCTTCTTAGTCCAACATCCACTAAGAGTACAAAAGTGTAATTTCAGCAGTAGATATTAAACACAGATATCAATAAATCATGTTCCATTCATTCATCAAAACCTCCTCGGAGGGTGCAAAAGTGCACGTTCTGAGGACAAGTTTTTGATAAATTTCAGGACCCTTCTCTAAATGCATGAGAAGGGTTTAAATACTACTAGCTAAATCTAAAATAGTTTATTACAAAAATGTGGGAAGCGGTTTAAATGACCATCCTCATTTCAAGCAAAAATAAAGCAAAACTAAAACTAAAACTGAATTTAAAACTAAAACTGGCAATTAACTATCTATGTATCTGTTCCTTGTAGTCGCAAGCGTTCAGCATTTGGTTGAGGAGAGTTGGATGGCCAACCTCCGACTTTAGTTTTCCTGTGAAAATGGAATCGGCAAGTGCTAGCACCATCTTCTTGACAGAGTTAATGATACATTTGAGAGTCATGCACTGGCTGTGTGGTTTTACTAAGTACGTCCAGTAAGAATCCCAAATAAAGTTGGTTAACCTTTTGATGGACTCTGCTCTTTCTTGAGTCTTCTATCTCCAGCTTGTTTGTAGATGTTGTACATTTGGTAAAAATCCTGGAGTGTTCTCTGATATTTACATACCACCTTAAAAATTTCTTTGATAAATACCATGGGTTTTAGAGCTCAGATTTTGCCTTTAACCTTTACCATTTTTTCCTACATTTTTTCGAGTTTACAGGTGACTGAGTAATCTGAGGCTTTCCTCTTCAAGGGATTTTGCCTAGGCGCTAAGCGCTAATCGCGCATCAGAAACTGCCTCTGTTTCTCGATCTGGGCTTCCCTAGTGCTATTTTTCACCTCGCACGCTTTTTGTTAGAGGATATAAACTTTAAATTTTGTGGAAAGAACAACTCCATGAGTTCTTGGCTCTGAGTCTTAAATTATTTGTTTGTGATATCAGCACTATCCAGTACCCATTTGACCATGTCCATGTATGGAAGAATCTTGGGCCTCACCGCTATCCGATACAAGAACAAACATGCTAGTTCTGTAATCGACGCCTCAAACGACCCGTGTGAATCTGCAGTTGCTGTAACCTCCATTACTATGGGATTTTCTTCCTCGAGTAGGTTTTGCATGCTTTCCCAAGTAGTAACACCGGCGTCTCTGTTACAGGTGGTGCCTGTGTACAAAGTCGTCATTTCTTTATCTTCAGAACTCGGAGCTTTACCCTTCTTTCCCATAATATTCTGAACACTGCTATGTATACCTCTCTACTTTTCGCTCTTGCAATTGACAAATGAGGCAAGAGTAATGATAAGAGAAAGCTGAATGGAAAGCTTTAAATGTCAAAATCTTATAAAATATATCACTCTACGTGAAATGGCCCTTCGATCAGATCAAAACCTTATTTCATTAATGATTACCAACTAACTCATTAATTATCATTAACGCACATAACTGGGCATTGATTTATGGAAAAAAAAATTCGAATAACGAACCCTGAAGATCTACAATAAGGCGACTTTGCGATTTTCTTCGCAATATCGCAGATCGCAATATCGTTAATCCATTGCGTGTGGCAATCATCCATTACCATGTGTTTTCTACAAAATGTGATTTGCGAGATGGGCCATCGCATATCGGCGATTTGAGGCATTTTACCTTAAGCAATATTTGAGGCATGCGATGCGATGAGTGTCTTTAGTGCATGATTTCACATCGCGATTTCACAATCTTAGGATTCTGTTTGTAGGATGGCATCCATTACCTTTCTGCGATGTAACGCTCTTTATTGAGAGAATGGTTTTGTTCAAACTTATCATAAAACTTAAGACCTTTTTTATTTTTTGGGTATTCTCCTAAGTTTACGATAGTAAGATTTAAAAATAAGGAATACAAGTACTAATTTATTTTTATTTTTTCATTTTTGGATAAAGGGTCCCCACTTATTTAGTATTAGTAATAAAATTAAATAAGTGAGGGGTTGTTGCTGGCCACAACAGGTTCTCATCTCTTCCAGAAAGAAATTATGCATGTATAGATCATAGAGGAAATATCATGTGTTATCATCTTTTTTATGAAAGGAGTCAATAAAATCTAAAACATTACTAAATTCATAAGGTTTCCCAGACCGGACAACCTTGACCTTGAGCAATAAGTATCGCTCCAACAAAAATAAAGTGTAGTTCCTAGTTGGGGACCTGCATGCCAAGGTATCTAAGCATAAAGAACAAACTTCTTTTGTTTGTTCTATAGCTTTTTCAAGTCGTTTTTCCAGATTTTTAATCTTCCCCTTTGCCACTCGCAACTTGGCATATGCTTCATCTTCTATGGTTGTTAATGCGTTATGTTTTTTCAATAACTCATGATGTTGTTTATGGGGAACTACCTCCATTTGATATCCTGTTATGGTTTCTCGTTGTTCTTACATTTTCCTATTCAAGAATTGGATTGTAGATTCCACAATCAAAGGAGTAAATGGAGGGATAGGTTCAGTTTGTATTCATCTTGTAGTAGAAGTTGGCATTTCTTTATGAGTTACAACTTCAATAATAGACATTTCTGACTCAATCTGAGTTCCCATAGTAGAAGAAACAATAAGATTTCCACTCTTAGTTTGGGTCCCTATTTTCTTGAACTTCTTGCTTTCTTTCTTTCCTTTTCTCGGACTACCTCTAAATTTTATTATTTCGCAGCTATTTTTTGAGCTGTCAAATCATTATCTGTAATTTATTATTTTCTTTCTTTAACTGCTCGATCTCTTTACCATCCTTGTCTTCTCTTTTGTTTCTTATTCCACTATTAATCCTCTATGTATATTTTTTGTCTAAGGTAACTAGAGGAGAGGGAATAGCAACAATGGCTACTCAATTTTCAGTCACCAGTTCCTCGGCGGGCTCAATTATATTGTTAGCTAAGGACTCAACAATTTTTCTACCATCCTAGGGTCCCTTGGGAGAATTGGCATTGTCTTTTTGCTCCATATTTTCCTGAGGAGACTATACCTCTTCAGAAGGGGATGGTCCTTAGATGGTTGTGACTGTTGGGTTGTGTTATATTCTTTCCACATAGTTGACAGGGGGTTTGAGGGGTACCCATAACCCCACTTTATGGGATCCGGGCCAGCACCCCGGAAAATTTTGGTTTTGGACCCTATGTTAGGTTGGGCGGACCCACCTATGGTTTTGTGCATGATTTTCGCACATGTTTTTTGGACACGATAGTTTTCAATCCATGGTTTTGGACGCAATGGTTTTCGGTCCATGGTATTGGATGCTTCGGCATGTATAAATATGTATTGTAACATTGAAAGGAACATAATGAAAAATCAAGATGGTAGTCCCAGTTTTGGAATCCAGTGGGAAATCTCTGTGTATACGTGTTTTATGTGTTATGCTCTCGCATTTTTATTTTTCCTGCGATTTAGAATTTGTATGCAGGTAATTTCTATACGGGGTTAAAACCTACATTTGGTTTCAGAGCTGTTTTGACTTCAAGGGGATGCCTTTGTTGCTCAGGGGTTTCGCTCGGGCCCGTGGTAGACCCTGTTCAGTGGGAGATCTGTGAGATCGATTCTAGTGGTGAAAGAAGATGGCAAGCAACGGAAAGATAGAGATTGAGAAGTTCAATGGTCAGATTTTTGAGTTGTGGAAACTCAAGATGGAGGATCTGTTGGTGGATAAAAATCAGTGGATCGCGGTAGATCCGAGTACTAAATCAACGGGAGTGACCGATGAAGAATGGAAGAAGTTGGATCGGAAGGCAAAGAGCATAATACGATTGTGTGTCTCAGATTCAGTATTGTGGAATGTATCAGGGGAAGCTACAGCGAAGGCTTTATGGGACAAGTTAGGGACTTTGTACCAATCTAAGTCTCTGGTGAATAAACTGTTCCTGCGGAAAAAGCTGTATAACCTGAGGATGAAAGATGGAGACTCGGTGACAGAGCATCTGAATGCGTTTAATACTGTGGTAAGTCAGTTATCATCTGTTGATATTAAAATTTCAGATGAAGATAAGTGCATCAGTTTGTTGTGTTCTCTACCAGATTCGTGGGATAGTCTGGTTATTGCAATAGGTAGCAATGCAACTGCTTTGCAGTTGGATGAAATAGTCTCAGACTTGCTGACGGAGGAGATGAGATGAAAAAATATGGACAACCAGAATGGTGATGCCTTGTCTGTACGAGGACGGTCCCAGAACAGAAACAAAAATAAGTCATCGAGTGGGAGATCTAAATCTAGAGGGAGATCTAAATCTCCAGGAAAACCTACAAAGGTGGTGTGCTGGAAATGCGGAAAGGAAGGGCACTTCAGAAGGGAGTGTAAATCTAAAGCTCCTGATAAAGGAAAGGGATCTGAGGATGCTTCTTCTGCAGAGGCGAAAACCACCTCAGATGAAGGTGGGGATGTGTACTTGGCTTCTTCAAGTACACATGTAGATCATGAGGCATGGTTGATTGACTCAGGTGCATCCTTTCACTTCACTCCCCATAGAGAGTGGTTCTGCAGTATGAGAAATACGATGGTGGTGATGTCTTCTTAGGAGATGATAGGAAGGCTAGAATCATTGGTCGCGGAAAAGTAAAGTTGAAGTTGCAAGGTGGAAGGGTTAGAACCCTTCCAGGTGTTCTACATATTCCTGCATTGCCCAGAAATCTGATTTTTGTAAGCAAGTTGGATGATGCAGGTGTAAAGACAGTGTTCGAGAAGGATACTTGCAAGATGGTTCAAGGAGCACTGGTATTGATGCGGGGAGTTCGGATTGGAACTCTGTACAAGCTGCAAGGTAGCACTGTTGTTTACGGGTGCAATAGTTCTATGGTTCCTGAAAATGGAGCAGAAAATCTAGTGGTCTCTGGAGAGAAGACCATGTTGTGGCATCAAAGGCTTGACATATTGGAGAGAAGGGCCTTCGAATACTTCATGGTAAAGGTATGGTAGAAGGTATGAGTAATAGCTTTCTGGATTTTGATTTCTGTGAAAATTGTGTATATGGGAAGCAGAATCGGGTTAGTTTCCCCTCTGGTGGTAAGAGGACGAAACAAATATTAGAGCTTGTGCACAGTGATGTGTTTGGACCTGTGAAAGTTCCATCACTGGGTAATCCTGTGTACTATGTATCATTTATAGATGACTTCCAAAGGAATACATGGATATATTTCCTTAATGAAAGAAAATCTTTCAATCTTTGACAGGTTTAAAGAATTTAAGGCTCTGTGGAAATCAGACAGAGAAGAAGATAAAGGTGCTGAGGATAGATAATGGTGGATAATTCTGCAACAAGGAATTTGAAGAATTTTGCAAGAAGTGTGGTATAGCACGGCAGAAGACTACTCCATATACACCTCAGCAAAATGGAGTCACGGAAAGAATGAACAAGACGTTCATGGAAAGGGCAAGAAGCATGCTCAGTGGTGCCGGGTTAGGACAGGAATTCTGGGCAGAGGCGGTGGATACTGCATGTTACTGGTCAACAGGTCACCTTCATCAGCGTTGGAGGATAAGACTCCACAAGAAGTATGGACTGGTAAGAAACCCTCTCTTTCACATCTGAGGGTATTTGGATGTGATGCATATGTACATGTTCCAAAGGAGAAACGAACCAAAGTTGGATAGTAAATCTGAAAAGTGCATCTTTATTGGGTATAAGGATGGTTTAAAGGGTTATAAGTTTTGGAACCCAGTAACAAGGAAGGTTGTGTACAATCGAGATGTGGTGATCAGAGAGTGAAAGAATGTATCAAAACATGAAGTCCAACCAAAGACCTGTGAAGATAGAGTTTGAACTAAAGGAGGAAGAATCAGACTCTGTAGCAGAGGAGGAATCAAAAGATGAAGAGCCACAAACTCCGGCTGTGAGAAGATCAGCTCGAGAAAGAAGGCACCCAGAAAGGTATAGTCCATCTGCTTTCTGTTCAAACTTTGCTTTGTCTGTTACTGATGATGATCCCAGAACTGTGAAGGAAGCAGTGGATTCAGAGGATGGAAAACTCTAGAAAGAGGCCATGGTTGATGAAATGGCATCTTTGCACAAAAATGAGGCTTGGGATCTGGTGGAGTTGTCAGCTGGAAGAAACCCATTGGTAGCAAATGGGTGTTCAAGAAGAAGACAAATGCATAAGGGAAGGTGGAGAAATACAAAGCTCGATTGGTAGAAAAAGGTTATTCCCCGGTGCCGGGAATTGATTTTGGTGATATTTTTTCTCCTGTTGCCAAGGTAACTTCTATTAGATTACTTTTATCTATTGCTGCTACTTTTGATTTTGAGGTAGAACAAATGGATGTGAAGACAACATTTCTTCATGGGGATTTGGAAGAGGAAATCTACATGAAGCAACCTGAAGGCTTTGTGGTGAAGGGTAAAAAAGAACTAGTATGCAAGTTAAAGAAGTCTCTGTATGGGTTAAAACAGTCACCAAGGATGTGGTATCAGAAATTTGATACATTTATACGGGGACTTGGCTTCACCAGAAGCAAAGCAGATCATTGTGTGTATCTTAAATTAATTGGTGACCATGTTATTTATCTGGTCTTGTATGTGGATGATATGTTGTTGGTTGGAAATTGCAAAGAAATTATCCAGGATTTGAAGACCCAATTGTCCTCCAAATTCGACATGAAAGATCTCGGTGCTGCAAACTATATTTTGGGCATGGAAATTAAAAGAGATCGGGCAAAGAGGAAGCTCTGGGTAAACCAGAGGAAGTATGTCGAGACAATATTGCAGAGGTTTAATATGCAGGATAGTAAATCGGTGAAGGTTCCTATTCCTGTAGGTGTGAGGTTATCTGCTGAACAGTGTCCCAAGACACAAGAAGAGGAA
>APFE030556152.1:1029-90077 GCA_000404065.3 Pinus taeda | reverse complement strand
TGAACACCTTTTCCCTTGATAGGTTCATAAATTGCTCATGCATTTTGTCTGATATGTAGGTGGCATAGTCATAGCAGATTGGAGCTTTGCCAGGGGAAAACATGAGCATCATTACCAGTACAGTCTCATCAATATACTCAATTGAGTTATAGCCCAGAATGGGACTGATCATATCTGCAAGGTCCTTGCCCAAGGGGTTGAGGTAGCCATGAAAAATAGGAGGGTATTGCACAGTGTCAGAGTTAATAAACAGTTGGTTCAGCTTTGTGATCTGAGCATCTGTCAACATCTTGGCTCCTTGGTTTATCAGATCAAACAAAGATAGGGGAACCAATTTCTTCTTAGTCTTGAATTGTAGCATCTCTCTGATGGCCTCACGGGTAATGTAGAATACAAATGAGCCTGAGGGGTCAAGCACAGCTCTTTGAGTAGGATCATAACACTTAGCACATAGGTGAATTAGGTCAGGGAATTGGTTGACCTGAGGAAGCTTGAAGATTGGGAGGAAGGAATCCCAAATGCCCAATATATCTGTTCTGGCTACATGTTTGGCCTTCAATTCATTTAGCAGGTGGAGGTGGAATTTGATTTGGTGCAGGAATTCTTCTAATATTTGGTAATCCAAATCTGCTAAAGCTTGCCACTCCAATTCTCTCTGAGGGGCATTTAAAGGGGCAACATTGAGGGCCACAGGTGCTACTGGAGTTTCCATGGTTACTTAAGAACTCTGTTTTGTATGTAGATTAGTGTTACTTATGTTGAGTAACAGAAAAGAGTATTTGTTGGAAGAAGAGGTGAATTGAGAAAAGAGGGCCGAAGGGTCAATGGCAGCAATTGAAATACTGCACACAGCACTTGAGAAGGCAAATATTTGTCTTTAGCAGACTCTTCCTTAGTAATTCAGGTGTAGGTTCGGTTTCCCTGTTCACGACTGCGCGAACAGAATGCAGGTTGAGAAAGATTTGGTAACAAGGCTTAGCTAGTGAATTTCGACCGTTCAATTTCAAATGGGAACTAGGTGCAGGGAATTTGCCGGTGAATTATGCGTTTTTCAGTGTTTTATGTGAATTTAAGCTATTTGCAGAGAAAACTAGGCGCAGAGAGGATTAACAGTGATAAATACCTGGTGTATTGACAGTCCGGGTCACAAGTGCAGGTGGGTAGGCGCGCCGAAGGTCTCCAGGTCAAAATTAGCAAGCTGGTGCAAATTTGGACGTGAATTGCATGCAGAGGGCGCAACAGAAGTTTTTAGCAAAAGTGCAAAAAACACGAAAAATTGGTAAAAATATGGATTTTTGGGACATTCGCGCCTTTTTCGGATGACGTCAGCATGACGTCATCGGGTGGGTCAGGGTTGGATGACGTCATCAGGTGACGTGGTGGCTTATGAGTGGTCCACGGGGGCGGTGAGGTGGCGGACAGGTGGAGCAATGGCGAATGAGGGCGCGGACGCGACGATGATGCTTGCAGTGACGTAGCGGTGACGCTGGCAGGCGGTTTAGCGGAAAACCGTAAACCACGGGTGGTAACATATCGCACCACTTATGATACGGAAAGGAATCTGTTAGAGGGGGCTCCGATATGCTGTGGGGGCGATGCGTGGCTGAGGCCTGACGTCAGCTTCTGACAGATATCGGACGCTATCTCTCGAACGTCGGGGCTGGTTCGATATCCACGTCAACCGTTGGATGAAAAGCGCCCGATCGGACGGTCGATAGATTGATGAACTGTGCGGACGATACAGCGTTGGGCGGGCAATAAAAAAGTATTTTCCATGGGATTCGTGCCCGGCGGGACCCTTATAAATACTGATGAATTGGTATGATTTCCCATGTATTTCTTTATCAAGTCGCGCATAGTTCAAAACTTAGGATAAGGTGAAATAATGGTTTTTTCAATGTATTTCTTTGCAAAATCGCGTACGCCTCAACACTTTGGATAAATGGGTTTTTTACGTAGTTTTGTGTAAAAGCGCACATAGGCCCCAAACTTAGGATAAGGCAAAAAAGTGGGTTTTCAATGTATTTTTGCCTTTTGAGCGGGTTTAAGGGTGCAAATGGGTTTTTTCCAAGGTTTCTTAGGCAAAATGAAGGGTTGAATAGGTAGATGAGTTCTGAGGGAGACCAAGAGGTAAGGCTTGGGTTCTCAAACTGACCAGATGTCAATTTGATTCCCTAGTGGTGAACATATGGCTATAATGCCAAGGGGGGAATATTTATAGAATGTTTGGGGTTTATACACCATGGTTTTATAATAATAGGGAAAGGGTGACATAGGGAATTAGATAATAGAAGTTAGGGGTTAATATGGAGGGAGAGGGTAAGTGAGGAGTGATATCACTAAGTTTATTTGAAAACAACTTAGCTTAGGGAGTAGATCAAAATGAAAAGAATTTTGCACAAGAAATGTGGCTCTTAAAGGAGACCAGAACCAACATAAAACCTTGAATTCTTTCACAAACACAACTGGTGTAGGGATGTTAGTAATGAGTGTTTAAACAAGGAAAAGAGGGAAGTTAGACATGCTTCATTGTGTTTTTTTCCTTACGTTTACCAGCAAGATTAAGCTTGAAAGGAATACCACTTCTGCAACCCCATCTACCTACCCATCTACTTGCCTAGCATTTTTTGTTTCTTCTTGGAGGGTGCACTTGGACTTGCAGACCCTTATGTGCCTCTTCTTTTCCATTGGCTTTTTCTTTTGATTGCCTATCTAGCACTACCCTTATTGCTTCCAAGGCCCCAGATTAAGTAGTTGGGAACCTTTGTTTCTCTACCTAACTATTGGTCTGCCAAGATTAAACAGTTTGGACAAACTTCTTTCTCTATTCTACAATAGAAAATTGAAACATGGTATGATCCAGATTAGACTGTTGGACCATCCATCAAAATTTAGTAAACATGAAGGCATGTAAACACCTTGCCTTGTCTTGGAAATATGGGATCTTTGTATCAGCAAAGCAGAGCATATTTGGCATTTGAATTTGCCAATCATTAAATATGAAACCTATTGGTATAGGTATCCAATAGTAGCATCAAAAACATGATTTAATCCTTGGAAGAACTTTAGAAGGTCATATTAATCAATGAGATACTTGGATTAGTTTGCTTATTCCCAAATCTAAATTTCTAAAAGTCCTTTGCGACAAATAATATTAAATTTCTGCTATTTTTTAGAACATGCTAACGAGAATAAATTAAGCTAATTCCCCTTGAATTAGATCGAAAAAAACTTCCAGTTAATAAAAAAGTTTACCCCATTGCATTTTCAGTTTATTAGGTTAGGAATTTGATAGATTAATTATCTCACTAGTTCTCAAATTTCTATATTTTACACTAGTAATTTTATACTATTTTTTAGCATCTGTTAATAGGGGTATTTTTGAGTGATTCTACTTGGAATGGAGACCTAAGACATCATATTAGATAAAAAAAAATTGTCCCATCCAATTTTGATTTGATTTACTTGGTAATTTAGTGAATTATATCTTCCTGTAGCAAATCTGTAACTTCTTGTAGCAGTCTGTAACTTCCTGTAGCACTCTTCCAACATATATATACTTACCCAAATTTGTTCAAAAATATTGGTTTTTATCCCTTAGGGTTGAATCATAACCCTTAGGCTCTAAATCAATGGTTTAGGAGGAATAAACACCACTTAGGACTTTCCCTTTTACCCCTACAAAACATCTCAACAATTTGGGTTAATGGATATATTTATGAATTGGATAATACAATAATGATTTTCTTGATCGCCACACCCAATGAACTCTGACAATGGATCTAAACTCTTTGAAATTTAATGATTGATATTTAGTTCATGATATTTTCTTTATGCAATTATATTAAGTTTTTTTTCATTGTATTTTATTTCCTACAATAGGTTAAGTTTTCCATTTCGAGCATTTCCATTTCTGCAATTAGTTTAGGATTTGATTACATTCACTCCATTACATCATGACAATGAAGGAATGACACATTGTACGTTGTACATATAGTGCCGATACATCTTAAGTTTGTACAAACCCCAGGTTGATAATTAAAGTTGGTAGCCTTGGGAGTTGCAACATTCTTGTTGCAATACTGAGGCTCATCACTTTTTGGCGCTGTTGCCGGGGAGGTGTCAAAGTATGCATTGTTTTATTCCCTAGTTGATTCATTTCTTTTATTTTCTATCAAAACAATTTTTTTTTTGCTTTAGGCATACTTCATTTCAAAAACATAAAATTGCATTGCGTTAGCATTCTTATTCAGAAAAAGAAAAATTAAACTAAGTCAATCAACATCAAGATTGGTAAGTCAAACTAAACTCGAAAAATTTCTTGATAACTTTAAAACATAAATTATTATAAATCGTAGTGAATAAGGAGAAATTTTAAGAATACAAAATGTGAAAAAAGAAGACGTTGATATTTGTGTTGTCCATGTAAAATCACATGATGTTAAATATTTCCCCTCATTACAAAGGTTGAAAGAATTTTACCAAGAGGATGTTGAAGCAAGTCAATTGCCAATGCAATTATGTTATGTAGCTCCAAAAGGACCATGGCAGCCTATTCAACTTGATGCGATGCAAGAGCTTAATTCACAATTTCAGGCTTATGAACAACCATATCTAATTAATTGGAACAAACCCTTTCCTTGGCAACCCTTTTCATCTCAACCCCAAAACTTATGGGATCCATCCACCACATCCTCAATATTTTCCTGAATATCCTCCACACCCAAATCCATGCTATCCCTACCATCCACCTCCACCACAACCACAACCCTAACCACATCCATCTCAAATATCCACTCCCACTCAACTACTTGTACCACCATTTCCAAACCCACTCAAGGAAGTAGCTCAAACCACTTACAAAGTTGAGGCACAACACTTCCAAGCGTCTCATGTTGATATAAATGGTATTCATCTTAGCTCAGGAAGAGTATTGCAAAAAAAGAGATTCTCTTGATGGAATTGAAGAACAACATGCAAAAAAAGAAGCTTGAAAGGAGAAGATCAAAGAATCATGGGTTGCACTTGACAAAGAGCAGACATTAGAAGCATAGATTGGGAAAGTGCCCTCATGCTTACCATCAGATCCTCCATGTGTTCAAGTGAATAATATGAAAAAAGAGGAATATTTGAATGTCATGGTAGAAGAAGACACGAAGAATGATCCAAATCACCAAGTGGACCAAGGGCATCACAACTATGTTGAAATATGGTTCTAGACAATCATTAAGTTGCAACAACACACTCTTCTTCAATAATTCTTAATATCATCTCAGTCAAAGCAGTTGGTATCTCACATTTAGGTACATGTCAAAGCATATATTTCAAGCCTACACATCAATTTATTAGTCATCTTGATGTGCACTTGGCTTCATTGGAAGTGTAGGTTTTAACCCCGTACAAAAATTACATGCATACGAATTCTAAAACAGAGAAAATAATAATAGCGAGAGCATAACATATAAAACAAATATGTACAGAGATTTTCCTGTGGATCCCAAAACCGGGACTACCAAATTTAATTTTTCATTATTTTCCTTTCAATATTACAATACATATATATACATGCCGAAGCATCCAATACCATAGACCGAAAACAATCACACCCAAAACCATGTGCAAAAAACCATGCACAAAACCATAGGTAGGTATGCCCACCTAATATAACACAACTCAACAGGAAGTATTCCTACACTTGAAAATGATTCTGTTTTTCAAGTAGAGTAAGACAGGAAAATAAATAAAAATAAGAGGAAAAAATAAAATCTCAGGTGAAAACCTCATTTGAGGCTCTTGAGATTGGCTCATTGATTGAAATATCTATGAGGCGGTCAATGGCTTGAAGGAAAGAAAAAGAGAAAAAATAAAAGATCCTAGATGAAAACCTCCTTTGAGGTGCCTAGGCAAACCTACTAGTTGAAAACCTGATTGAGGAAGCTAGTAGGCCTAAAAAAGAAAACCATTGCTCCATGTATCTATCTCTCATGAATGTAGGTGCTCTCCAACTTCTACACGCAACAAAAGCAAGTTGACACTAAAAGAAAAAATTTGGTCAAAATTCTAGTCAAAGGAAGTCAAACTTGGACTTTCTCCTCCTTTGATCAGATGCTCCAGAAGGACCAACGCCATGCTAATCCATTTCCCTTATATATTTCCACCATCCACCAATCATTCCAAAACTTTTCCATCCATTTTTCTTATTTTCTTAAAATGCTATAGGAAAGCTTTGTATTCCTATAGGAAGCAAAAATCCACAAAGCATGAAATTGTTTTTGTCATATCTTGAAAACCATGCATCAGTTTACTGAGTTGTTTCATGGGAACATGCATGTGGATGATGGTAACATGATCAAGCAATTTCAGCAAACTCCAATGCACATTTTTCAAGAAATTGACCTCTATCACCTACATCCATGTTTATTTTTTATCAATATTCGTGCATCCATTGTCCAAGATTTTTTATGGGGAGGTGCATAAGGATTGCGGAGTATCAAAGAAGGTATGTTTCAATGGTTATTTCAGTATCTTTTCATTAGAACTTATAAGCCTTTTGCATTAGAAACTTAGACAATAATAAGGATTTATAACGAAACACGTGAGATTAACAGAAAACGCTGATAATTTCCATTCCTATGTGCAGGAGTGAGGAAAAACGGAAAGTGGCCATCCCAAAGGAAAAGACAAAGATGAACTAACTGCTGTCCCTTTGACGGGAGACCGCGTGCCAACCAGATCAAAATGTACCAACCCTGGAAAGGAAGCGGAGATACCAGCTCGGAGCAAAAAAAGAAAGAAGTGACTCAGGATTAATGATTTTGCGAATCCCTCAGGATCTTAAATCCCGAGGGATTGCTATTTTATCTATTTCTGCATCTAGATATCTCCATCATCATCCTTATATAAGGGATAGCGTTGTTGGCTAGAAATGAGGACTTTTATGTAATTTATTTTAAGAAAGATCAAGACTATGATCTTTATGTTCTGTTGAAGACTTGAGTTACTGTAATTCTACTTCATGCATTAATACAGACTTGGTTACTCTTTTATCTTTGAGCCTGGATCAATCTTAAGCGGTGTACCCCTGGAGGCTAAGGGCCCGACCCTGGAGGACACTTGCTGTTGTACCATTACGTGTGGTTTCTGTGTGGTTTGTTTATAGACGTGATCTGGTAATCTGTTGTGTTTTAAGAACGTTTATATTACATGCTCTGTTATGTTTAACTCATTTAATGTTCCTGCAAACAAAAGTCTTATATTGACGCTGCATGATGTTACCAATCCTTTAAGTGTTGATTAATCTCTACAGGATACTGTCATTCCATTACAGAGTTTTATGTGATTTTGCTTTAGCATTACAACATTTATCTTGAAAAGTCTGATTTCACATGATTATTGAATCCTTGAATGTTACTGTTTTCGTCTTGAGATTCAATCGTATGCTTTTATTTAGAGCGATAATAGAATCGGATTAAGCATGTTGTGTTTATATGGTTTTTGGTATTATTTCATCTTGGATCCATAGGTAGTGTTGTTCCATAGTATGTGTACATCTTTAAGAGTGAAGGATTGATGTTTGGATTGGTGTGATTAAATAGAGTTATAGCTTGACGAAATTGGTTACTACTTATTTCAGTTGCTGTTCCATTTCTATTGCTGTTCCATTTCTGAATTGTTGTTCCATTTCAGTTGCTATTCCATTTCAATTGCTGTTCCATTTCAGTTGCTGTTCCATTTCAATTTTTGTTCCATTTCAAGATTGCTGAGTTGCTCTTTTATTTACTTGCCATTTCTTATCTGTTAAGGATGGTCTCGGGCTGTAGTGAGCATCAGCATCTGCTACCTGGCTCCCAGACCTCTGATATGCTCCCATTAGTTGTGAAAGGGATGGGTTATTGCTACCGAACCCTTGATTGATGTGATGTTCTATTTCATTGCTATTTTCTTTACTTTCCGTTTCATTTATATTCATTAAGGACGATCTCAGGCTGTAGTGAGCATCAACATCTACTACCTGGTTCCCAGACCTTAGATCTATTCTCATCACTTACGAAAAGGATGGGTTATTGCTACCGAACCTTTGACTGATGCATTGCTTGGTGTGATTTATCCTTTTGATGTAGTTAAGTTGTAGACACGCATCAATTTACTTTTGTAGTTTTAGAAGCTGTACTGTGAGCATTACTCTGACAAATGCTAAGACTCAGACTGAGACATTCTTTGAAATAGCAAGACGTTCCTAGATTAACATATTAATGTGAGGTAACTAGAGGTGAAAGAGACCCTTTTTATAGCTCTACATTTTGGCGCCGTTGTCGGGGAAAGAGTGTAGCCATTTGTTTTTTTTCAGGGTAGTGTACGAACCTGCTAGGGAAGAATTGGGTTTTGAAAACGGAAGGTAAGAACCTACGTACGGAACATGTAAAATCCCTGCTCCTTTGCTAGCTTTCCTGCAGAATTGTTGCTATCTACTTAAGAAGGATTTAGTAGTTAAATTGAGTGCATGACTAAGTAGAAGAAGCCGGAGAAAAATTCCAAACCTTTGCCAAAGCCAGAAAAAGCTAAGGGGCCGGTGACCCTTGGTCGATCAAACTTCATAGACGAAATCTATAAGAAAGCCGAATCTCAGCCTTCAGTAGGACCTAAGAAAGTTATTTCCAAACAGCCTACTAGCTCCCTTCAGGCCACAGGTTCACCATCTGTAGCCTTTGCTGAGGTGCATAGTAAAACTGACGAATAGGACTTTCAAGAAATTGAAAATTCTATTCTAGAACGATTGCAAGAAGGGAATTTTAGTAATCTTTGTGAAGGTGAAGGGGAAACAGGGGAGACTGAGGAGCCGAGATCTCCTCTTAGGATAACTCAGCCATTGAATAGCCCAGACAAAAGGAGTGCGTTAAAAATTATTATTGAAGGGACCCAATCGCCTCAGACAGAAATCCCAGATAGAGGAAGTGCTATTAAAACTGTTCCTGTTAAAGACATTCCTCCTCAACCTAGGAATACCCTCTTAGATATTCCGGAAGGTTATTGGCATATATTTGACCCAATGGCTCAAAATCCGCCAAACACCCAAACCTCTACATTATAATACCCCATAGTGGATTCTGCAGCAAATGCCCCTATGAAAGCAATCCCCCTTCAACATATACCTACATTTCACGGGCTTACATCGGAGGACCCGGATGCATTTTTATTTGAATTTGATGTACTGTGTAGGGGATATGATTACACCACTGACCCCTAGAAACTAAAACTGTTCCCCTCTACTCTGAAAGGGGCTGCTTTAAGATGGTTTATGGGATTAGGTGGTGGGGTTATAAATAACTGGGAACAAATGAAAGAATCATTTTTAAAAAAATATCAAGATTATTGCAGGTCTAGAGAACTAAAAGATGAAATATTTCAGATGATAGCTAGACGAAATGAAACATTAGAGGAATATGTGGAACGTTTCCAGTATAATCTACAAAGATCTCCCTATGCATCACTGCCTAGATCTCCCTATGCATCACTGCCTTTGCCTGATAATGTGTTGAAAACAACATTAATAAGGGGCATGAAAGAGCAATGGATTGAAACATTAAACATTATGGGGAAAGGGGATATTTATCAGGAAAGTTTTGCTGACATAATTGATTTATGCATCAGGAGTTCGAGAGGTAGTACATGAATCAAACCAGAAGAACATAATTGGTTTACAAGAGAAAACAAAATCCCATCAGAAGGAGTAACGCGTGTGGAAATTGGAAATTTATTTGAAAATTTTAAAACTGATATACTAGGAAGACTAACTACACAATTGGACATTTTGCAGGCCAAGCAAAAGCAAATGGAGGCAGAACAAAATTTGGCAATCTTCTGCCCCAGATGCAGGAAGAAGCATAGCCATAAGGAGTGTCCACTAGACATAGTCCAGACATGCACCATCTGTACAAGGGATCACTCTACAAAAAGTTTTCCCTCATTACCTGGACTGAAAGCGGTATATAAGGAAGTAGAAGAAGAACCATAAGCAGTATATTTACTTAACCAGCGTCGTCAGTGGTAGCTGCGACAAACTAGTATGTTTTCAGACCCAACTTCTTCTTTTCAGTATCCGCAGTACAATAATCAATAGTATAATACATGGCAAAGTCAGTTTCAACCCCCATTTCCAAACTGGTCATCACAGTCAGATCCTTTTGCGAACCCGTGGCTAAATCAGACAAGCCAATCTATTTGGTCGAATCCTCCTTATCCCCCACCATACTGGCAAAACAACCCATACCCACCATAATGGACTGCCCCCACTTCACAAGGTTCAGTCTGGCAGACTAACTGGCAGAGACCAACACAGCAGCCAGTAGGAAATATTCCTTTCCCTCAACCTACACTTCCAGCTTTACAGCAAAACCCCCAATCTAATCTGAGACCCCAACTCCCAGCTCAGCCCGATCCCAATCCAAATAATAGACCGGTCCAAGCACTCCAAATTTTAGAAACACCAGAAGAAGGACCCGATTTGAGGGAGTGCAATGATCTTCAGCTAAGATCTGGGCGTATTATCCAAACAGAGGGAAATAAAACAGTTCAGGTTGAAGATCAGTTACCTAGAGAACATCTGTCACAAGAAGAGGATGTGAATAGACAACAAATTCATAATCAAGCAACCACATCCTCTCCCCGTTCCCAGAATGTTTATTCATACCTCAACCTATACAACAACCTAATTTTGACATTCTGAGAGAATTACAAAATTTGTACATAAAAATTCCATTCCTTCAGGCCATTCAAGACATCCCGATATACGCAAAAACTATTAAAGAATTGTGCATAAAAAGACCGAGGAGGAATATAATAGATAATCCAAGAGTTCAAGTAGTCGGTACTTTATCTGACTTATTATCAGGAAAGGAAACACCTATTAAGTATGAAGACCCAGGAAACCCAATAGTAACTGTTCAAATTTATGGTCAAACCCTAACCAATGCCTTAGTTGATCTTGGAGCTGCAATCAATATATTGACAACCGCTACTTGCCAAAAGCTAGGCATCACATCTACAGAACCCACCTCAACTATGCTAGAATTGGCTGATCAGTCTATGGTTAGGCTGAAATTCATACTACATGATGTCATGGTCTCGATTGACTCCTGGGAATACCCAACTAATTTTCGGATAATAAACCCTAAAACCCGACTTGATGGACATCCATTGATCTTAGGAAGACCTTGGCTCGCTACTGCTGATGCCTATATCGGTTGTCGGCAAGGGAACATGATCATAACCAAGGGGGCAGATATCAAGAATTTAGTACTATATCCCCCAGCATAGCCAAGCATCACAATAGTTAAAACTAATAAGCACCCTATATCATATCTTACTGACAACATTAGATCTCCATTAGCTATACAAGAAGCACTAAAGTTCAAAGACCAAACAGAAGATGATGCCATCAGTAATTTCATTAGTCAAATGGAACTCACATCTCGTACCCAGTGTCATATGATAAAAGCATCATTTGATAACGAAGTAGAAGATGAACCTCTGAAAGATGCACATGATCACACAATCCCTGTCACTTCAGTTGCACATAGTAAAATTGTGGAAATTGAACCTGGAAAGACCTTAAACATTAACGTCGACCTTACACCCGAACAAGAAACAAAACTCATCCATATCTTAAGAAAATATAAAGAAGCATTTGCATGGGATTACCATGATATGAAAGGAATTGACCCTCAATTATGTACACACCACATCTACATAGAAAATGATGCAAGACCTATTGGCAGCCTCAGAGAAGACTAAATCCTCATCTAAAAGAAGTAGTAAAAGCTGAGCTTCAAAAACTTTTAGATGTTAACTTCATCTACCCTATCTCTAATAGTAAATGGGTCTCCCCGCTTGTGGTGGTGCCAAAAAAGAATGGGAAGTGGAGAATATGCGTGGACTACAGGGAGCTAAATAAGGCAATGCAAAAAGATCACTTTCCTCTCCCATTCATCGATCAAGTATTGGACACTTTGGTAGGGAAGAAATTCTTTTCTTTTCTCGATGGCTTTAGTGGGTATAACCAAATACAGATTGCCCCTGAAGATCAGGACAAACTACTTTTACTTGTCCTTGGGGAACATTCGCCTACCGATTTTTACCTTTTAGTTTATGTAATGCCCTTGCCACATTCCAAAGGGCGATCCTTAGCATTTTTGCAGATCTAATAAATGAAGGACTAGAAGTATATATGGATGACTTTACTCCATACGGGGATGAGTTTGATCCAGCATTGGAGACACTAGAAAAGGTCCTACAACGTTGCATAGCTACCAGGCTTTGTTTAAGCCATGAAAAATGTTACATGATGATGACGGAAGGACTTATTTTAGGACACTATATTTCACTAGCTGGCATTCAGGTAGACCCAGCCAAAATCCAAATACTTTTGCTTATTCCTACTCCTACTACTCAAACAGAGGTATGTAGCTTTCTTGGATTCTCTGGTTACTACAGAAGATTTATAGAACATTATTCACGTATTGCCGCACCATTGTATGCACTAACTGGTAATATTGATTTCCTTTGGACAGAAAAATGTGAACGTGCCTTCAACGACCTGAAGAAGCTCGTATCTACAACCCCAGTCCTTTAGGGACCAAATTTGGATTTTCCATTCCAGATATCATCTGATGCCTCAGATACAGCCATTGGAGCGGTCCTTAGACAGGAGGAGGATAGAAAACCATATGCAATTTATTACATTAGCAAAAATCTATCCCCTGCTAAATTAAATTATACTGTCACTGAAAAAGAATTTCTAGCTGTTATACATGTTGTCAATAAATTCAGACATTACATTACTGGATATCCTGTTATCTTGTACACAGATCATTCTGCCATAAAATATTTAGCAAACAAGCCTATCACAAATGACAGAATAACTAGATGGCTGATTTTATTGCAGGAATTTGATATTACAATCAAGGATCGACCTGGGAAAGAAAACCCGGTAGCTGATTTCCTCTCAAGAATGCCAAAACCAGTCGATGCAGCAGCAGTTGAAGATCAATTTCTAGATGAGAATCTCTTTGTCGTTGCTGTTCAAACACCCTAGTATGCTGATGTCGCCAATTACCTAGCAGTAGGTAAGTTACCAAAGCATCTAACCCCTAATGAGCGAAAACAGATTGTTCATCAAAGTACCAGATTTTCCTGGATTGGGGGCTATTTGTTTCACACAGGGGCAGACATGCAAATCAGGAGATGCGTTCGACAAGAAGAGATTTTTGATATATTGAAAGCATGCCATGACCAACCATGTGGTGGAAATTTCACTGATTGCAGGACTGCACATAAAGTATTACACACAGGGTATTATTGGCCCACAATTTTCAAAGATGCAAAGAAATTTGTCCAAGCATGTGACAGTTGCCAGAGAGCGGGACGCCCTAGTCAGTTAGATGAGATGCCTTTGAAACCACAGCTAGTCATCAAACCATTTGAGCGTTGGGCTCTTGATTTCGTGGGACCAATCAACCCACCATCAAACCAAAAAACATACATTTTGGTGGCAACAGAATACGTCACCAAGTGGGTTGAAGCAGAGGCCTTGCCCAGAGCTACAGAGGAATCTATTATACGTTCCTGCTCCCATCTTTTGTTGCGCTATGGCCTCCCTAGAGAGATTATTACAGTGGAGGGCCACAGTTTGCTGGGAATAGAATTAGCGGCAACAACTCAACAATTATCATGTTCAGCATAAAATTACCACCCCATATCACCCACAGGCAAATGGGCAAGTAGAAAGTAGCAATAAGATAATAGAAACAATTCTAACAAAAACAGTTGCATCACATAGACGTGATTGGGCTGCCAGACTACCTGAAGCACTGTGGGCTTATAGAACAACATGGAGAAGCACCACTGGTCACTCACTTTACCAGCTATTGTTCGGAAAACAACCCATTTTTCCTATAGAATTTGAAATCCATACATTACGAACAGCACAAGAAGTTAGTTTAGACTTAACTGAGGCACAAACTAATCGACTACAACAGATTAATGAGCTAGATGAAATTAGGCTCTCTGCACTTCAACGCACTGCCCTGATACAACAGTAGAGAGCTAAATGGCATGATGCTCTCATTAAAAACAGAGTCTTCCACGAAGGAGACTGGGCTCTTTTATATGACTCTAGGTTTCAAGACTTCCCCAGGAAACTCCAGACTCGTTGGCTGGAACCATATGAAATTTAGAAAGTACATGACAATGGTACCATTACCCTGATTACTATTGATGGTTCTGGATATACCTTTAAGGCAAATAGCCATCGAGTTAGTCTTTATCGCAAACCACTTACTCGGGAGTCCTTCTGCCAACAACTACGCCAAGGTTCAGATATGGAGATCTTAGGGGAGGAAGACAAGTCTTCCCCACCTGTAACTCACTAAGAAATTTACTTTTCCTTACAATTTGTATATAACTTCTTGAATTATTTTTTTGTACATATCTTTGCAACATGTTTTGTTACTTCTGTTGTTCCTTTTTTTTCAAGAGGAATAATACTTTTGATTTTTGTTGTTCCTTTTCCAAAAGGAACAGGACTTTTGACTTTTGTTGTTCCTTTTCTAAAAGGAACAGCACTTGTGATTTTTGTTGTTCCTTTTCCAAAAGGAACAGCACTTTTGATTTTTGTTGTTCCTTTTCCAAAAGGAACAGCACTTGCGTTTTTTGTTGTTCCTGTTCCAAAAGGAACAACACTTGCGGTTTTTGTTGTTCCTGTTCCAAAAGGAACAGCACTTGTGATTTCTGCTGTTCCTTTTCCAAAAGGAACAGCACTTGTGATTTTTGTTGTTCCTTTTTCAAAAGGAACAGCACTTGTGTGTTTTTTCTGTTCCTTTTTCAAAAGGAACAGCACTTGTGTGTTTTTTCTGTTTCCAAAAGGAACAGCACTTTTTTATTTTTGCCGGTCTTTTTCCAAAGGAACGAAACTTGTTTGATTTTGCTATTCCTTTTCAAAAGGAACAGCACCATTGATTTCTACTGTTCCTTTCTCCAAACGAACAACATCTGTGAACTGTTGTTGTGCCCTTCCTTGAAAGGAGCACTACTCATACGATTTTGAAACAGCTTGTTCCTTCTATTCTAAATTAAGGAGGCGTATTGTTAATGTTCTTTCAAGTCTTTTGGAATACGGCTATGCACTTATGTGATGGAAACAAAAACACAGCATACGGAAATAAGTAAATCATAAATTGCTATCTTTATAAGAGGCTACCCTGAATTGGTGAAAGGACAATGGGAAAGACATGCTTATTTATCATCTTTTGCTGCCATTGTTCTACTAACTCCGTTATGATTGGTTATCTGTATCATGATGGTTCTTTTTTTCTTCTTTGATTATAATTTGGCAATAAGATCAAAGGATCTATACCTTTCTATTGGAATATTAAGACTTCTTCCACCATTCCTACTCTTAAGGAGTGTTGAACCACCCTTTATGTATAAACAGGAAAGGCTCTCTACTAAAAAAGAAAAAAGAAGGAAGCAAAACAGGGTTCTAAAAATTGTCAAATTGCAGGATAGGAAGTCTCATTACGAGCTGGCCTACCATGATCATCAGGATGGAAGCGAAGTGGCATTCCCACTAGGGCCACCACACCTGGGAAATGGTCCAAAAAGTATATCAAACAAATAACCCTTGGAACAGGAGGTCTCACCACGAGCCGGCCTGCCCACTATTCGCTCCTCCCTCGTGAATGGCATTATGACTAACTGGTCACCAAGCCAACATAGTGGCCTACATTTTGACATTATACAACGCTTCCTGGCATACATAAAGGACTATGGTTCCAGAGGTGAAACAAACAACTCTGCCAAGGTTATGGACTCCTGTCGGCAGCAGAGCACTGTTAATGGTATTGAAGTCGTATTTTTACACCAATAGGTAAGATTACATCCTCTTGTTTCTTATGTTGTGATAATTAATTATATAATACTACCCAACCATATACCGCATGACTATATATTATCGCCAATCATTACGAAGCTAGTGACAGTGACCGCATGAGACTCTCTATTTATGGCAAATGTCTTATCCCCGAACTTCCATCAAATCACCTCAGTCCCTTACATATTAAAAGCGATGTAACTTTATACCTCGATTTCAGTAATAGGCTGTTTTGTAAGCATGGCATATTGCCATATGCTGTTCCATAAAGACCTCGCGGCAGAACAGACGTTGCTCCTTTATTTGACGGCTGGGACAGCATATCACACTGCGGGGGGGGAGGTAACCTCATCATTTCACAGAGCACGTGTCAATCCATTATTTGAGAAATTATGTACTCGGGCACAGCACGGCTCAATGGTATCATCTTTTGCTATTTTTGTTTTCTTTTGCATGAGCTGTTGTTCAAAGCCATTTCCACTGCATACGCCGTAGCATTAGAATTTGAACGAGTAATACGCCACCAGCTTCTCTGCGTTTCAACAAATAGTTGTCGTTCCTTTGAGAATCTGCAGTGAAACTATGGGAGGAAGGTCAGTCTGCCAAGAACCGCAAGTATTAACTGTTTCGGCTGCAGCCTGAAGAATCTTGAAGAAAGCAGGATGGTTGACCTATCTCAACCGCCCGAAGGAGTCCAATGAAACAGTAGCGAGAGAATTTTTACAGAATTTACAGGAAGACTACTCCACAGTAAGAGGAAGGTGAATAGCAGTCACCGATGACATAATAGCAAGAGTCACGGGACTAATAGCCACGGAACCAGTATGGACAATAAAGAAGGAAAGTCTGCAGAAGATTTTAGAAATCTTTCAAGACGAGGGCCAGAGTTTGACAATTCGAGGAAAGGGGGTGCTACCAGCAACGCTAGGAGATCCATGGGCGGAATTGGCAAAAATTATCCAAATCTACATCACTTGTGAAGGCAGAAAAGACGTGGTAAGACCACAACATCTTAAACTCCTAGCTGTCTTAAAACAAAAATGTTCTGTGAATTTACCTGCATTGTTGAATTCACTATTGCATGACGTTGCACGAAGTATGAAAAGGGCACAGCACGTAGAATCAGTTGTTAGCCACCATGGATTAATTCAGTTGATAGTTAATTATAGTCTCACCCAGCAGCAGAGCAGTTGGGAAGAACTAATTGCCATCATCAATAAAGGGACGGCCACATCTGGACGCCCGAAAAAATGAAAACAAGTTGATAGCACACCCCAACGTTCAGAAAAATGGAAGCAGGACACTTTCACAGAAGAGCAACCTGAAAAATGGAAACATGATGATAATAAACCTGAACAACCAGAAAAATGTAGAAAGTCGGCAAGGCTCGCATGGCTACGAGGAGGGTTGGAGAAGCCCCAGGAAGGCATGAGCCAAGCAATAGAAATTGAAGATGAATAGTCTGCAGAGACAGAAATGGAAGAAGAAACCAATGAGGAAGCAGAGCAGTCTGTAGAGACAGAAACGGAAGGAGAAGACGTCGAGGAAGAAGAGCAGTCTGCAGAGGCAGAAACAGAAGAAGAAGAAGAGGAGGCAAAGCAATCTGCGGGGAGAGAAGAAGAAAAGGATGAGCAGTCTGAAGAGGAAGGAGACGAGAAGAAAGAAGTTGAGCAGTCCGAGCAGGAGGAAGGAATGGAACAGCAGGAAGGAAGCCCATTACAAGACCCATTAGGGGAAGATGAATTGGCCAACATTTTTTCCAATCTGGGCGAATATGGCCAACCCCTGAGTCCATCAAGCCTCCATGTCATAGAGAAAACCCAGGAGAAAGATGCACCCGAGGAATTGCATGCAGAAGAGGCGGAAGTAGAAAATTTGTCCGTTCATAATGAGAAGATATCAGAAAATGTTGAGCAGGAACAGCCCGTTCCTAATCAGAAGGCACCAGAAGAAATTCCAGAGGAAATAAGGGTAGAAGAAGAATCAGCCCAAGAAATAACAGAGCCAAGTAAGGTTCTTACCCCAGAACAGCTACCTCAGGGAGAAAATCAGGAAGCTAGCCACAGTCCAACCCACAACGAACAGCCTGTTGTTCTTTCTGAAGAGATGATGGAAATAAGGGAATTACGAAGGGAACAGCAGACATTGTTGAATATAATAGTCCAGCTCCACCAGCAAATTAGGATTCTAAAAGCAAGGCAAAGGGTGAAAGGAACTTCAGGAAGAAAAGGTCTAACCACACCAGTAAGATCCCTTAAGGGCAAGAGGTGGAGGACCAGAATCCATCCCACGGCTCAAAACCCTAATAAAAGCCAAACTGTTGTTCCAAACGAAGCTGAAAAACAAACTGCTATTCCAAATGAAGCTGAAGAGCAGACTGTTGTTCCATTTGAAAAGGAACAGCAGTGGGCTAGAGTTCGTGTTAAAATTGAAAAGGATGATAAAATGGTTCAGACGGAGGCACCACCTTCAGGAGTAATAAGGGTTCTGAACTCGAAGCAGCGCAATAAGAAAGTTCAAGTAAAGCTCCCGGCCTCCACGGATGCATGGAAGAAGGACCCGAAAACAAGAACCCTTCACAAACATTTGAAGCAGGCCCAGCAAGAAGCAGAAAATCTTAGGGAGCAAATGGTCCCCCGAGAAAAATATGAAGAACTACAGCAGCAGCTAAGGAACGTCAACTTATCTGAAAGCCAAGCTTTGGAAGGATGGCGAAGGGAACAAGAGAAATTTGCCAAGGTAACTCGTAGATTAGATGTAGTTATTAAACAGATGGATACCTTGTGTTCTCTATACAATGACGTCCTAACATGTAGAGCCCCTGCCAATAACTATGCCCTATTTCTAATGGAAAGGTATTTACAATTGAAAATAAAGGCTATTAAAGCAGGAGCTCCCATACAAATTAACATTATAAATGATTTTATAAATTGTTGTAAACATTATGGGATAAAAGTGCAAAGTTTATTGTGTGAATTTTACTTGCATAACCTTGTACTAGAGCAAGAGACCGAACTGAACCTTGTCCCTTTTGTTGGGGATATTCAATTGCAAGCATTTATTTCATTTGCAGTCAATCAAATTAAATGGCTTAAAGCCTACAATGCTTTTCAAAGACAAGCAAATGGATTAGACCTATGGGTAAGAGCTGAGCCTAGAGACCCAGAACAGTTATGGAGGAGACATAGAAATCTCATGAGGGCTCCAGGAGTGATTGAAGCATTAGGACCCATGCATGAAGCAATCATTTGCCAGGGGCTTGAATATTTTTCCTCTATTAAATACCCTGTCATTGAAGCAGCTAAATTTTGATATCGAGTATCTAATTCGAACATCTAGCTCAGAGAACCATTTAAGTATGAGAATTTTAAGCTTGCTTCTAACCGATTCCCCCTCTATGTCGAAATTGTTTTGAGGGCAGGGCCATCCTGGTTAGGATATAGGTTTTGGAGTCCAATCATTTGGCATCCTGCACCCGGATACCAAGCCCTGTATGAGATGCCTGAGGGCCAGACAGGCCATTTCTTTGATCATTTAATTTTGCATCACAGATGTAGGCCCCCACACGAGATTCCATCTCCAACCTACTCACTCACTGCTTTGCATGTCAACTACAATGTTTTCATGAGGCCATGAAAAAGGGTAAGCTGGGGGGTGTGTGGAGTATCAAGGAAGGTATGTTTCGATGGTTATTTTAGTATCTTTTCATTAGAACTTAAAAGCCTTTTGCATTAGAAACTTAGATAATGATGAGGATTTATAACGAAACACGAGAGATTAATAGGAAACACTGATAATTGTCATTCCTATGTGCAGGAGGGAGGAAAAATGGAAGGTGCCCATCCCAAAGGAAAAGACCAGGATGAGCTAACTGTTGTCCCTTTGACAGGAGACCGCAAGCAAACCAAATCAAAACGAACCAACCCAGGAAAGGAAGAGGAGATACTAGCTCAGAGCAGAAAAGGAAAGAAGTGACGTAGGATTAATGATTCTGCAAATCCCTCAGGATCTTACATCCTGAGGGATTGCTATTTTATCTATTTTCTGTATCTAGATAGCTCCGTCATCTTCCTTATATAAGGGATAGTGTTGTTGGCTAGAAGGGAGGACTTTTTATGTAATTTCTTTTAAGAAAGATCAAGACTATGATCTCTATGTTCTATTGAAGACTTGAGTTCCTGTGATTTTATTTCATGCATTAATACAGACTTGGTTACTCTTTTATCTTTGATCCTGGATCAATCTTAAACGGTGTACCCCTAGAGGCTGAGGGCCCGACCCTGGAGGACACTTGCTCTTGTACCATTACGCGTGGTTTCTGTGTGGTTTGTTTATAGACGTGATCTGGTAATCTGTTCTTAAGAACATTTATATTACATGCTCTGTTATGTTTAATTTAATGCTCCTACAAACGAAAGTCTTATATTAACGTCGTATCATGTTACCAATCCTTTAAGTGTTGATTAATCTCTATAGGATACTTTCATTCCATTACGGAGTTTATTGTGATTGTGCTTTAGCATTACAGCAGTTATCTTGAAAAGTCTGATGTCACATGATTATTGAATCCTTGAATGTTACTGTTTTCACCTTGAGATGCAATCGTATGCTTGTATTTAGAGCAATAACCGAATCAGATTAAGCACGTTGTGTTTCTATGGTTTTAATCGGTAGTGTTGTTCCATAGTATGTGTATATCTTTTAAGAGCGAAGGGTTGATGTTTTGATTGGAGTGATTAAATAGAGTTATAGCTTGACGAACTTTGTTACTGCTTATTTCAACTGCTATTCCATTTTAGTTGTTGTTCCATTTCAGTTGTTGTTCCATTTCAATTGTTGTTCCATTTCAAGATTGTTGATTTGCTGTTTTATTTACTTGCCATTTCCTAAGGATAGTCTAAGGCTGTAGTGAGCATCAGCATCTGCTATCTGGCTCCCAGACCTCTGATCTGCTCCCATCAGTTATGAAAGGGATGGGTTATTGCTACCGAACCCTTGGCTGATGTGCTGTTCTATTTCATTGCTATTTCCTTTACTTGTCGTTTCATTTCTATTCATTAAGGACGATCTCAGGTTGTAGTGAGCACCAGCATCTGCGACCTGGCTCCCAGACCTTAGATCTGTTCTCATCAGTTACGAAAAGGATGGGTTATTGCTACCGAACCTTTGACTGATGCAATGCTTGGTGTGATTTAGCCTTTTGAAGTAGTTAAGTTGTAGACACGCATCTATTTACTTTTGTAGCTTTTAAATAGTTGTACTACGAGCATTACTCTGGCAAGTGCTAAGCCTCAGACTGAGACACTCTTTGAAATAGCAAGATGTTCCCGGATTGACATATTAATGTGAGGTAACTAGAGGTGAAAGAGACCCTTTTTATAGCTCTACAATAGCCTTGGGCATGAGATTGTGAGAAGCTCTGGAATTGAACATGGCGTTATGTAACACAAAATCATGCAACCTTAAACTGATATAAAAAGGTGGCACATCACTATCAAGAGACTCACCATTCGATGCTGGCCCAAAAATCATTTCAGGTTGATCATCTTCGACATTCACCATGTCGGACATTGGGTCCAAATTCAACATTTTAGATACTTGTCCTCTATAATTGTTGTTCCTCATTATTTCAGTCAAGGGAATGGATATCTTTAATTTAGAAATCTCATTCTCTAAATTAAAAGTGGAAATCTTTTCTACCTCTTTGACTGGGATTTCTTTCCTTTCCTTTTCTTTCGATGCAACTTGTTGATGTGATTGTTCTGCTAATGGTGATTTGCTGCTATCTGGATCAACCACCTCCTTTCCTTTCCTTTGTGCAACTGATGAATCATTCGTTGATGCCTCAACATCCTTCTTTTTCTGAATTCGTTTGACCGGCACATCTCTGTTTCTAAGTGAATATCGCTGCTGTTGGGTGGACAGAGCATTCATATACCCTCTTTAGTACTCATCTGATTCTTCCTCCAAGACGGTGTCATTTGCTAGAATAAAATATACATCTTTGTGTACAGTTGAACTCTCTGCATACTCCTCATCCTCAGTGAGATAAATAGGCAAATTATCAGGAGTAAAGAGGTGGTTTTCTTCACCTATTATATTCCCATCCTCATCTGACTCCGGTCCATGCACAAATTTTGCTGTAAAGGTGGTTGTACTGGTTGTTGTGTTGTCTTCTCTTGGGCTTACTGATCTCTCTGTCTTATTCTATATTGTGGCTGTTGCTAGCCATGGAAGTTAGGATTTCTAACTTGTGGCTCAGGTTTGTCAAGTTTCACCCTTTCAAGCATCTGCTCTACCTTCTGAAGTAGCTGATCTACCGAGGAAGATTCTTCTTTTACGGTGACCTTCTTCTCTGCTTTTTCTCTAGCCCTCTTGGTTAGCAGATTTGCTTCAACGCTGACCGTTATCTTCTACATGTCTTCCATTGTGGTCGGTTCTCTCTATCTTAATTGATAAGCCATGTCAGCATCAAAACCATCCGGGAAATTCACCATGGCTAGTCCCACAGGTGGCCTTAGATGATCTGGAATTTCATTATAAACTGAATTGAATCTAATGCAGTAGTCTTGGACCGACTCACTAACGTTTCTTTTGATTTGCTCATATTCAGCCAGAATTTGAAGAGGATTCTTTTTCACTTCCCAGCGGTTTAAAAATTGTCTTTGTAGGTCGGCCAAGGTAGCAATACGTGCAGCCAGCAAACCTCTGAACCATTTCCTCACTTCACCTGCAAATGTCTGTACAAAGAGTCTCATCGCCACATTTTATGCATCAATTTCATGAATTTCATAGATATCTGCCATTCTGTCCACATGTTGTTGAGCAGTAATGTTGTTAAGTGCCATCAAAAAATGGGATTTTTCTTTGATAATCTGTGGGCATATCATCTAAAACTTGAGGCAGAATAAGACGTGCAAAACGGGCAGCCATCACTCTTGGTGGATTTGACCTCGGAGGTATTGGAGGAGTGTGCACCGTTTGTAAGGGGATAGCAATTGGAGTTTGAAGTTGAGCTATAATGTAATTATCAATTGACCAGCTAGCCCTTTCCATATCCAAGTCTACAAGAAACTATGGATTGTGGACAGTAGAGTCAACCACCCTTTCGGATTTGGTTTCGAACAATGATAGTTCAAACTGCTCATCAAAATCTAGCTCTTCGAGATACTCAAAAACGTCGAGGCATGAATGGGATTTGAACACGGGAGATATAGGGCTTTCTTGACGACGAATTCTTGAAATCAAATTGGGATTTTCATAGATGTGTGGAGGATCTTGATCTAGATTAGCTCTGGTATATCTTCTAGAAGCCAGCGTGCTATTGAGAAAAATCAAAGGACACAACCAACTTACTCAGCTTATCAAATCCTAAACTTATCATCTGGAAGCTTATAATTATCAAGAAGGGGATTTATTTTGTTCCCCGGCGGAGTCGCCACTATGTTAGCACCCAAATCCACCTTAGGCTGAAGGAAGGCAAAATTCAGGGTACCACAAACCACACTCAGTCTGGTAGTTAGCCCTACCAGAACAGGAGAGGGCTCTCTCCAAGTCACGCTCAGTGAATAGATAAACAAAATGGTCTAAGATGACTTACAGTGAAATATTGATCTTAGGCTAGTAAGTAATTATGGATACAAAATGCAATTTTTTATGAATGACTGAGTTTTTGGGATGGTATGGGACCAACGGACAGCAATGAGCGGAGAATTTAATACAAAGGCATAGATTACTTCGTGAGGCAAGACAGGCAGAAAGTCTAGCAATTTAGTTTGAAATGATGTGGAATGGAGAGTTTTCTTAGGAGGGTGAAAAGGGCATGAGTACATGAATCCTTTACAACAGAAGAAAGAACACTGAACATGAAATTTTCCCACAGGCAGAGCAATAAAAATGAATTCTACCTTATCTAACTTAGAAAATTTCACTGGAAATGAATATCAAATGAACTATGAAATATAACGAAATATAGATGAAACATAAGAGACACATTTTCTACACTCACAACCATGTGAATCTCATGAAACAGAGCCGCTGCCTTTCATTAATCCTCTGTCAAAATATACAATGAAGAAACAGAGTTTCTTTCCCATAGTCTCCCAGAAATTACAAGCCAACCAACCCTTTGCAAATGGTTTGCATACAATAAATAGAACATTCCATGAGGAGATAGAATGCCCAAGATTTGGGGAGTTTCTCAAATCATTACAAAATGGAGATGGAAAGCCAACCATTAGCTACGGGTGCAGCGTTACAAAGATGATAAATGGCTTGGGTGACCGTTTGCCTTCCTTTGCCACTTGGATAGAAGCCAAACTCTTTAAACTTTGCCTTAGTTTCTGAAAAAAGTGAAATTAAGATGAGCGGGCCCACTTGGAGAAAGTCGTGAATCGAAATTCAAAACGGAGGTGAATTTGGCCTTTTTCCCTATATGTGTCGTGCCCAATTCTATATGTGATGCGCCACTTTGGAGGCTGTTTTGAGGCACTTGTAGGAGTCCAAAATGTGCCCAAATGTGCTTGTTGGAAAGCCTAGCCTGTCTACTTTCCAACCCAGGCGGAATTTCTGAATTTCATGCTCATTTTGCCCCTCCAAATCTTCATTCTCCCAAGACTGCTTCCTGTGTGTCAAAATAGGGGCAGAGAGGTCATTTTTTGGGTGTTTTTGACCTCCTGGAGACTCAAATCATGCCCAAATTTCTTGTCCAAGCACCAGTAGTCATGATTTTCCATGATGAATCCAAAAATTCAAGCCATTTCCAATTTGGAGCTCCCAATCCTAAGCGTCGCGCCACAGGGAGAAAAAACCTATGTTGTGACCAAAATTTTGCCATGTGACCAAAATTGCCCCAAATTTCTTGAAATTTGGGTTGGAAGTTCTCTAAGAGGCATTGTGCTAGGCCACAGAGGCTTCAGCCAAGATTCAAAGCTGATCTTGCTCTTTTTGCCTCTTTTGCCTCTTTGTTGCTTTGCTCAATTTTGCCTTCAAGCTCCTTATCCGAGCCTTTGCACTCATGTTTCGTGCCCTGTAATGATAAACCATCCTCCTCATTATGGTTTTGTCTCTGTCGGCCTTCTCCAGCAATCTCTCAAGGTGGATGTTGATCGGCTCGAGCCAAGACTCATGGTCATTGTTAATCTCCTCCAAGGTAGTGAGCTTGATCCTCCTTTGTTGGGCAGCTTGTCGATTCTCATGAATGCTTTGCAACTCCATGATCTCATGCTGGTCCTCAAGCTGTTTGTTCCTCTACTCCAAATACATGAGGATCCATTTGGCCCTCTCCAAATTGAGTGACAAGTCTTGGATCTCCATGTTCTGCTCTTGAATGGTCATCCTAAGTTTGGCACTCTCCACTTCTGCATCATCATCCTGAAGGAGGATGAAGTTGGCCTCCTGTTCACCTGATGGCCCCTCGTCATGCATGGGCTTCTTTCCCTTTTCTTTTACATGTGTCGTCGATGCCGGAAGCGAGGCCCCTTCCACCCCAAGTGGAGATAACACTCGCTTTGCTACTACAAACAAGTGCCTACTGCCTCTATGATATGTAACGAATATTGGCATAGTAGTGGTCTCATGGCGCTCATACTAATGAGAAGGACCACCTATCTCATGCTCTACCTCTGATAATACCTGTGAAGTGATGAAGAGGTCACGGGAAATGAATTCCTCCCAAGCAATGCCCTGCAATCCCAACTGATGATCCACCAAAATGCGGATAAGAGCAAAGTGATAAACACTGTTAAGTTGTTGCTGAGGGGTCTTATGCTTCATGAAGGTGTTCATCCTCTCTATGTTCCTGTAAATGAAAAGTGGGAGGTTCATCATTCGCAACCTGGTAAAGTGCATGAGCAACCTGATGTGGTAGGCATATAGACGAGAGAACCTCCCCTCACAGCTGAAGTACTTCATGATCAATTTCATGAGTGGAGCATATTCATCTTTCAAATATCTGAACAGAAAGACTCTTGTGATCTGCCTCAAGAATCTGGCCTTAATGTAAGGCTCATAGTGTTTCCTATCCACCTTCTTTTTCTTGTGCCGCCGTTCTCCAACATTTGGTATGCCGGTTGCCACTGAGATAGTTTCGGGTGTCAATGTGAAGGTGACCCCGGCCAAGAAAGACTGACCTCCATGTAGATGAAGCACAAAAATACGGGCCAACTCATGATGAACTCTAACATTAGCCACCCTTTGACAAAATTCAAAACATGATAGATGCTGGAAACATGACATGGCAAGAGGGCAGACCTGCGATTCAGTGAGGGTAGTTGGCTCATCCCTAACATGTTTGCCACTCTTGTGATGTCTCCTGGGAGCCTGCTCTTCCGAGGATGAATCACTTTGTGTCTCCATCTCATACTCTGATGAATGCTCAGATGCCATGACTGTTGTGTGTACTGTACTTGGGTTGCCCTTTGATGATGTTGTGAAACTAGGTGTTGTTGTGATATCTACCATCAAGGAGAACAATGAAAAATGGAGTATTAGGAGGGGAGTAATATGATGGGAATAGGGGTTATTGGGAGAAGTTTGTTTAGGGATATGTAGGGGGTTTGGGTATTTGATAGGGTAGGGTTTTGGGGTTTTGACAAGGTAGGGTTTTGGGATGTTATGTTGACAAATAAGAGGAGGGGGTAGGGAATAGGGTTTGGTAGTGTTTTACGGTAGGAATAATAGGAAAAATAAAAAAGGGGGGATAGGGAAAATGGCAAGAAAAGGAAAAATGAGGGGTGAAAATGGAACCTTGGCATCAACACCACAATTATGCAACCCTAACAACAATGGCTTTTGGTGTTTTTGAGTGGTTGGTTTTATGAGTTTTGTGGCAATTAAACATAGTCATGAAGCACCATATCATTCATAAAATTTGATGAGCAAGCCATGATATAGAGCCTACCTGTCAATTTGAGGGGTTTCACAAGCAACTTGAGGAAATTTGGCACGATTTCGGGCCTTTGTGGGTGTGCGCAACGCGCCAAACCCAGTGTGTCACGCTCTGTGTGTGCACCACGCCCATTGAAGTTTTGCACTATGGGGTGGCTTTGTGTCCGCCGTGCTCTGTGTGTGCGCCGCACCCCTCTGTGTGTGCGCCGCGCCCTGGAAAATGCCTCCAACTTCACTCCAAACACGCACTATGTACTCTCAATGCTTTGCAATGTTTCCCTATGCACTTGATTTGCACAATGACTTTGATTTTGGTGGAAACTTGTATATAAAGGCTTTGAAGTCATGGGTTTAATTTTTTCCTCTTCAAAAACCCATTTTGCTGATGTTGTGTTTTGACACTTTTTCACTAACTTAAAGCAATACTGAATTTCACTTTTCCCTTTGAAATTTTAGCTCATATGATGAAATTTTCAGCACTCTTTGCAGGGATTGCATGACAGGGCATTTGGCCACGGAAACCATGACTGCACTTGAAGAAATCAACTGGCAACTTTTTCGAAAATTTTACCACAAATGACACTGTTTGACTTTTCTTCAAAATAGAGTTTTGAAGAACAGTCGAAGTCTATCAACATGACGATGAGACTCTCTGAATCATAAGTTTGTAAGGGCCTCACTCTAGCCTGCACGGCTTTTTTGGACATGATTGAAGACCAAATTGATTAATGCTTAGACCTAACTATCGAAAATGACTTTTGTCCTTTAAAGGACCAGACCTTGACTGTCATGGACTTTAGTGATCATTGACAAAAGACCTAAGCCAGCAGGAGCCAGACATGAGGGGAAATGACTAGCATGACCTTTTTCGTCAGATTATGGCATGCCCCTAGCGAAATGCAGCTGGGTGAATGGAGCAAGAATCCTAAAATGAAATGCATAAAGAGTTTTGATCTCTGACGGAGGACTGACAAGACCGACTCTAACAGGTAGCAGCATTGTAACTACTGAGAGAGCACAAGATTTATGCCAAGCTCAATAAGTGTGACTTCTTCCAGTCACAAGTTAAGTATTTGGGACACATTGTATGGACCAAGGAAGGAGTAATAGTAGATCTGAAAAAGACCCGGATGCGGGTGCCAGCATGACAAACAGAGGCCATATGCCGGCCACGCGGAGAGGACAACGAGCCGGCGTCTTGGAGCTATGAAATGAAGTTTATCAATGCGGAATTGAATGGCATTCAATGCCATTTACGCTGGTTGCCATCCCAAGGGAATAAAGAAGGCTATAGCAGAATGAACACCAGAATGTTCGAGGAGGAATGCCTGTCTATACAGGAGCAGAATTGCAGCCCAACTGTGCAAGAGAATGTTGCTCTGGTGAGGAAGGAGGGAGGTGTTGGAGAGAGTCAGCCTCTGCGCAAAGCCAGGAACTGTGCAGGGACGAAGATATACTCTTGGCATTTTGGGAAGATCGTAGTCAGGGTTAAACAGCGGTGTAGCTCCTTACAGGCACTGCATCGAGGAAACCTTCTCTCTACAGCGAGAATCTTTAAATTTCCCACGTCTGAGGTGAACAGGGAAGAGATAGTGGTTAAGGGTACGCATTTGGAGGCAACGGAGCATCATACGCCTAATATGGCTCCTCATAAACGCGCCACTCCCCGCCATGGGCAGAATTATGGACAGAGGGGACAATCTGGAGGCAGGGGAATTCAAAGCCCGCAACGTGTCTCCCCTCTTGCTTGCGCCTCGCCAAGTTCACTTGGGTCTGAGGATTCTGGGAATTCCATAAGCAACACTGTGCAATCGGCAAAGTTTAAATACAAACGTCGAACCAACAGGCCTATCATCTCAGCGCTGATTACAGTCATCTTCACTGAAGAAGATGAAGAGGAAGACAGCGGGAAGGAGGAATCAGAGGAAAAGGAGCCCAGTTCGGATAATTCCTCTCAGAGGAGGGGAAAGGAAGACAGCTCATACATCCCCTCCTCTCAGAGTAGGCTTGAAGAGGATAGTACCTGTGTTCATTCGGAAGAGCAGAACGAGGTTCTAAAAGAAATTGGAAGCATGATGGCTAAGGATACTACAAATATTGCTCAGCAATCGTCAGAGGATCCCCAGGCAATGGAAGTATCCAGGAAGGGCAAGGAGTCGGACGACACCTTTGCCAATATCCTGTACCTGAAGCTCCTACCAGGAATTAATTGACCTAAAGACATCCCGGATGGTATGGAGGTGACCTGGGAGCCTGATCCGGAACGAGAAGCAGCGGAACGGGAGGCTGCGGAACGGGAAGCTGCGGAACGTGCGGAATGCTCCAAAAAACTCAATTGATATTCACTGCTATGCGGGTAAGGTCTGAGGCTCCGGGTCTGGGGATTCTGCATGTGTTTTTTGCTATGTTTTTACTACAAAGTGTTCTGTTCGGGATCGGCTACCTTTGTTTCGCAACCATGGTGACGTGTTCTCCGGCTAGCGTCTTTCCTAGGCAAGCAGGCACCTGTGCTCGGCTCATTTTGAAAATGCTCTGTTTTTTGGCAAAATTCCAAGCCTGTAATGTATCAATCTTCAGCTTGGAAATGTTTTTTTTTTTTTGATGATAGCTTTCATGTAAAAGTCTATTACTATTTGGATAAGCTTAAGTGTTGCTATCATGTTCCTCTATCTCAGCAGGAAAGAACTTTTGTTGAAAAACTTTGATAGAGAGTTGTTTAATCACTCTCAGAGGTTAAAACCTCTTGTACATATTTTTTCAATTTCCTTAATATAATTAGTTTAGCCTTTGCCCAAAAAAAAAAAAAAAAAAAAAAAAAAAAAAAGTAGATCTGAAAAAGATCAAATCCATAATGGAGTGGCCTACTCCTAAGAGCGTGATAAAATTCAAATCCTTCATGGAATTGGTTGGTTATTTTCGGAGTTTCATTTGGAATTTCTCAAATATTAGACATATAATCACATCATACCAAATAAAAGGAGCTAAATTCCAATGGATAATAGAATTTGCAGCTAGATTTGAGCAATTAAAGTAGTTGCTCACACATACACCAATATTCACAATAGCAAATCCAGAAAAGGATTATTTGGTGTGCATCAATTCCTGAAAGGAAGGGATCAGTGTAGTCCTAACCTAAGAAGAATAGGTGTTATGTTATGAATCAAGGAATTTGAACAAGCATGAACAAAATTATGTCACTCATGACTTGGTGTTCGCAATGATAGTGCATGAATTGAAAATATGGAGGCATTACCTCCTTGGAAGGAAATTTTTTTTGATGTCAAATCATGGAGGGTTGAGGTACTTATTCAACCAACCCAATTTGAATGGAAGATATGAAAGGTGGATATCCATTATTAGTGAAACTGGTTTTGAAATCAAGTACAACAAAGGAAAGGAAACCAAAGTGGCTAATGCATTTAGAAGAAGGCTACAAGTAGCTCATGTAGCAACCATTAGTACTTGTGAACTTGACACTAAATAAAATATTAAAGATGAAATGAACTGGGGTGAGAATTACTAACAAACAAATAAACGTTTGTGGCAAGAGCTAGATGGAACATTGAGCACTATCTACTCCCTCATGAAGGATGGCGTGTTGGAATTTGAAGGCAGGTGGTATATACCTTGCATGGGCAACTTGAAGAAGCTCATCTTAGAGGAATTGCATAAAATACCATATTTTGGTAATCCTGGTTATGAAAAGATGTTAACAATCATAGAAAAGATATGTTACTATATAGTTATGAAAAAGGATGTGGCAAAATATATTGCTAAATGCTTGGAGCGCCAGCAAGTGAAGGTGGAGTGTAGACATCCAGTGGGATTTCTACAACCAATCCCCATTCCTAAGTGGAAATGGGAAGTCATTTATATGGAATTCATCACAAGGTTATCAAGGACACCTAGACAACATGATGCCATAATGGTAGTGATGGAAAAACTAAGGTAGCTCATTTTATAGTTGTCAAATCCACTCACCAAGCAAGTGATATTTTTCAAACCTTCATTAAGGAAGTGCTTATATTGCATGGAGTACACAAGAAGATTATTTTAGATCGAGATGCCAAGTTTACTTAAAAATTGTGGAAAGTGTTATTTGTTGGTCTTGGAATAGAATTGACATTTAGTACAATGTATCATCCTCAAACGAATGGATAGAATGAAAGAGTAAAAAAGGTGCTAGAAGACATGCTAATAATGTGTGTCATGCATCAGCCCAAGAGGCAGGAAGAGTTTATACCTTTGATATAATTTTCCTATAACAATGGGTACTAGGAAACATTGAAGATGAGTCCATTTGAGGCTCTATATGGTAGAAAATGTAACACGCTTATCAGTTGGAATGATTCAGTGAACATGGTGCATATTGGACCTAATAAGCTAAAGGAACTGGAACAAGAAGTAATTGCCACCGGAAGAAATTGAAAATAGCTTGGAACAAGCATAAGAGTTATCCATATCAACAAAGAATACACAAGGAATTCAAGTGGGGGAACATGTTTACCTTTGCATCAAACTAGGGAAAAAATCATTAAATATTGGATCTTGTGTTAAGTTAGCACCAAGATTATATGGGTCATTTCAAATTTTAGAAAGAGTGGTGTCAGTGGATTACAAACTAGCCTTTCCAACCACGGTGAAAGCACACAATGTTTTTCATATTTATTTGCTTAAAAAGTATGTACATGATGCTAATTATGTTTTTGCTTGGTCTATAATATAGGTGGAATCCTAGGGATAATTCCAGATAGAAACACTATATATTGGTTGAATTGAGGCTTCTGTGATCCATAACAATTATAAGAAGAAATATTTCGGCGTAAATCACATTCAGAAAATCATTGTTGACGTGTTTCGAACCAACCAGTGTGGTTCCTCGTCAGGACAAGCTGAAAAATCAGATCTATCTTTCCCAATTAAATACTTAGAGCAGAGCTTCCAACGGCTAACTAGGACAGCATCTACATTTGACTAGGGACCAGGGTCAACTAAACCCGTAATAAAAGTAAGCAAGGGACCTATATATAAATTCCATGAGTAAATTTAATTAAATTACATGAGTAAAATTAATTAAATTGGTAGTCTATTAAAACGTTAAAAAATTAACTATTAACTCTTAAATTGTAAAATTATTTGTTTATTTATTTAATATTTATATTATTATTATTTATTATCTTATTTATATTATATATAAATAATAATATAGTTAATATATATAAAGCAATATATATATATATATCGCTCTTAAATTTATAAATTATTTGTTTATTTTAACTATATTTTTATTTTATTTTATATAATATATATATATTCATTATATTATTATTTTAAAAAATATATATATATATATATATATATATATATATATGTATATATTATATTTTATTTTGAGGATAAGTAAATAAATAAATAAATAAATAAATAAATAATAATAATAATAATAATAATAATAATAATAATATAATAAAAAATAAATAAAATAAATTAAAATAAATAAATAATTAATAATAATTAATAATTAAATTAAAAAAATTAAAAATAAAAGGAGGTCAGGAAAAGGAATAATAGAAAACCACAGAGCAAGAAGGAGACACCCTAGGAGGAAGAAAAGGCTCCATGGGGGACAATGAAAGCACGAAAAGGATAAAAAGAGGGGGGGGAGAAGAAAGACTAGGAAGAAATGGCAGGGATCCAACAACTACTGATCTTCCAGCCGTCATCTCTATTGAGATTATTAGGCCTTCTTTCAATTTCAATCGCTTCCCTGAATTTACGATGATAGAAATGAGCTACTTTGGCAATAACCTTGGCCTCCTCTATACAAACCTGATGCTTGGTCTTATCCACATGCTCTGCTAACGTTGAAGACTTGGTTCTCCCATGTCTTAGGTCAGCTGCATGTTCGCTGATCCTCTGATGGATAGAGCACCCTGTTTCCTCGATATAGGGGGTCCCGCAAGAACAAGGGATTAAGTAGACACCCTTCATGTCCTTAGGGTCAACAGGATCTTTCACCGATCGGAGGGAATTGCGAATGGTGTTGAGGGGCCTAAAGGTTGAGGGAATATCATGCCTCTTAAGGATCTGAGCAATCTTGTCCGTCGTTCCCTGGACATAGGGAAGATGGACACCTAGACGGCGCTCTTTAGGTTCTTTTTTAATTAACAAATTTTTAGAGGCTTTAAGGAAAGTCTTCTGACCTAAGCGCCTACTATAGTCATTCTCCTCAAAGACATTAAGGAGATGGGATCTCTCCTTATCGAACCTCTCATTATCAAAAATCCTAAGAGCACGAGTAGCGAGGGTGTTAAGAGCACCCATCTTTTAAGCAGGGAAATGATGAGAATCGGCATGAAGATACTGCTCAGTATGCGTTTTCTTCTGGAACACTAAGTGGGAGAGAGAGTCGTCCTTATTCTTAGATATAAGAATATCCAGGAAAGGGAGGCAACCATTGACCTCTTTTTCTATGGTGAACTTAATGGCAGAGGACTGACAGTTAAGGTGATTGAAGAAGAGATCCAACTCCTCTTGGCCATGGGGCCAGATGACATTAGTGTCATCCACATACCTTTTCCACAGCTTTAGAATATATATATTTATATATATATATATTATATATATATATTTATTAATATTATATATAAATATAAATAATTATTAATATTCCCTATTTAAATAAACAAATAATTTATAAATTAAGAGCTATATAATTTCTCTCTCTGTCTCTCTCTCTCTAATATATATAATTCTTTTAATATATACTTATATTATATATATATTTATATATATATATATATATATTATATATATTATATATATTATATATATATATTATATATATATATAATATTTATATATATAAATAGATAAATAAATATAAATATTAATTTAAATTAAATTAAAACAAATAATTTTACAATTTTAAGAGTTATAGTTAATTTTTTTAACGTTTTAATAGACTACCAATTTAATTAAATTTACTCATGTAATTTAATTAAATTTACTCATGGAATTTATATATAGGTCCCTTGCTTACTTTTATTACGGGTTTAGTTGACCCTGGTCCCTAGTCAAATCTAGATGTTGTCCTAGTTAGCCGTTGGAAGCTCTGCTCTAAGTATTTAATTAGCAAAGATAGATCTGATTTTTCAACTTGTCCTGACGATGAACCACACTGGTTGGTTCGAAACACGTCGACAATGATTTTCTGAATGTGATTTACGACGAAATATTTCTTCTTATAAACACTATATATTCTAGATCAAAGGAATATCACACTTTAGAATCGAGGATTCGAGCAGGTCAAGGTGTAGTGGAGGCACTTTATACATAGAGATATTTTTGGACCATATGAGGCTACTTGGGAAATGGCTTATCAGATGAGGATATCATAACCATTTTTTTTACTACGTAATTAAATGTAAAAATATCTCTATGTATAAAGTTCACTATTAAATTTTGTGTTTGAAAATAGAACATTATTGAATGTGTGTTTAGGTATAGAACAATGAGGAAAATATTCGTCTAAGGGGGTGGGATTTGTGACAGTCGTTTTTACCACCCCTCTTATAATTACACCTATGGATTTTAAATCATATAAATATTTTTGAAAAGTAAACACAATGATTGGGATGAGGAGAGGGGATACAGATTCAAAGTTTGAGGAGGAGTTGCTTGGGAAGTGGTTGTACTCAAGACCATTCATTTAATCTGTCACCAGTTTTTCTGACTAGGTTTAATGGCTTGCACGATAGGAAGGGTGGTGGCATATGGGTTTCCTGAGTGGAGGAAAAACCCTGTATGACCTCTATCCTTGTGGGTTGTGTTGGGTGGTCAACGCACAATGGATAGGAAAGGAGTCTTGCAAGGAAAAAGAGCCAAGATAGACCCACACACAGATAGAGGAAAGAACATTCATAAGACATGTAGAGGAGGTATGGTTGTGTTTGGAAGAAATACAAGCATGAGAAGTGTGTTGAGTATGTGAGTATGTCAGGGATAAGCATATGATAGTTGTGAGAGAACTCACAAAAGAGAACACAAGGAGAAAATTTTGTGCAAGAGTGGGAGCACGCAAGTGGAGACATAGTGAAGTTTGGATCCCCACTAGTTTAGTGGGTGGAACCACTATGTTCTCTGGATTCCTACATAGCAGAGTGGTAAATTTGTGGTTTTGGATCACAAGGGTTAAGAGACGACCAAAGAAGAGTGGGTGGAGACACAATGTAGTCTGGATCCCCGTTGGTTTAGTGGGTGGAACCACTGTGTGTTATGGATCCTTGCATAACGAAGGGAAAATTGTGTGCACATTTGGATGCTTACAATATTAGCAAGAACAAGTGATATGTATTGTAGATCCATATCAACATAGGTGAAGTGTTATGACCCCATGTAGCATTTATTATTTGGAACATCGTGTTCTCTCAATTCTTGTAAACAAATGGAGACATCGTGAAATATGGATTCTTGTGTGAACTAGTTGATTAGCATTAGTGTGAATTCCCTTGAGAACTTACTCCTCAGAATCTGAATTCAGATCGAAGGTGGTCAACTGTAAGAAATATTTCAGTGCAATTGACTTATGGTTGGGTGGAGAGTTGAAGTCCCTAATTGAGTTTCCAATCTATTGAGATTATCAAATAAGTATGTTCACCAATATGTGTGTGTGTGTGTGTGTGTGTGTGTGTGTGTGTGTGTGTGTGTGTGTGTGTGCGTGTGGCACTATGAATGGTGAATTAAGTTGTTATATGTTATAACAATGATTGTATCAAAATTGTTATGGAGGAATGTGTTATTCCCAATTGTTTATAATGAGATGGTCATGTGTATGTTCTCATGGTTTGAGGGACTTGTTGATCCATTTGATTGTTGATACTTTCTTGAGTGCAAGGTTAATTACATATTATGTATAGTTACTTTTTGATTTCAATCAAATGTCACTATGTATGGTTTCTATTATTTGATATTTTATGAATATCATGGATATATGCTATTTGTGGACTAGTGAAAGGCTATGGTTGAAGTTGTATGAAACACATTATATCAATCGATATGATGGTGGCTTCTTGAATCCATTATGTGATTAATGAGACATTGTTGGTGTATCTAAATTTATAGTTAAGTCTTAGTCATGTTCTAGTTGAGTTTTGTGCCTATTGATAGGCGTGCTGACAACCTTATTTCTCTTATTATGTGTTATGTATGTGACATAGCTCTAGTTGAGAAAGGTTGTTGAGATTTTTGTATGAGCATGAGATGTTTACATAAATATGTACATATGAATTATGTGCTTAGTCATATTATTAAAATGTATGAAATCCAAGTGCATTATTTGGCAAGTAGTTTTGAATATAGGTTTCATACCTGCAGAATAGGAAATTTAAGGTAATGTTATGCTTCGTTGAAGGCTTAGGTGGAGTCCTTGAAACCTTTTCGAATTCCCATTTAAAGAAAAGGGAACCCACAACTCATCTAAATTCTTGTGTTAATGATGATTATCAGTGATTATTCTTAATGGAAGATATTAATGTTAAACTATTGGATTAACATTAATCTCGAATCGTGCCTCTTTTTCCAAGTGATGTGCATTAACTAATATGGAAGCTTGGTGTTATTAACGGAGAATGTAAGATGGGAAATATTGATGTTTTTTTATGGATATATTGATCCATATTGGATCAATATATTTTTTTTCATCCATCTCGATGCATTCATAGTGGAAAAATTGGAGGAATCAACTCATGGGACCGTTTTTAACGATGGGACTTAGTTTGGAAAAACAAGGTCTGAAACCTTCTGGAAGCATTTTGAGGCATGGAAATACGTTCTTTTAAGCTAAAATTTTATTGATTTAGTGCAACATCATTTCATGTTGTTTTACACACATATATATTTCCAATGGTGCAAGAAGCGCGTCAATCAGAGCTTGTATGCAAAAGTTATGCCACTCAGAAGTTGACCTTCCTGTTTTCAAACCTATAATTCGGGAGGATGCCATGTCAAACCCCGTTATTCATGGAAAATGGTATAGCCACGTGTTTTTGATGTAAAAGACTCTATAATATTATATATTATAACTCTAGTTAAGAGTTGATGTAGTCAAAATTAGCCACTAGTAGGCTATCGGGTTGTGTTATAACCTAGCCACTAGGAGAAAGAGGCATTATATTCTTTCGAGAGAATTTTGTTCCATAGTTGAGCAAAGATAGCCAAGAGGGATAGGAGGTATAGAGCAGAGGGAGTATTTGTGCGCTATAGCATCCCATGGGCCATAGACCTTACTTCTTTTTACATGTAGCCATATTTCTAGACAGAGAAATAGAGCGTAGCGACCTCAATTTCCAATTAGGTTTTCTCCCAAAAGGGTTTCACAGAGCATATTTTTTGTCTTATGTGTGTGCGTGAGCTTATTTTTTCATTCTTTTTTTTTATTCATGATTTCCATTCACATGCATGCACTAATTACAGTTAAATCTACAGATCTTAAAGTTTAATAAAACTATAATAGTGTAGAATCTCATATTTTTAATATAATATTATCAGATTTGTTGTGATGAATTGTCTACTGGAATATCCATGGTGATTTATGGATCATATACATAGGTCTTGAGGGATGGATATGTGCCTCCACTTGATGAGAATATTTTGTTTTTTTTACAAGGACACCAGATGGGAATTTCCCAAGTAAGTTGATGTGAATGTTCACATCACTCTGCTAATGTTTGGAGTAGGACATCCTTAGGAATGTAGTGCGATGGCACAATGGTGCTATGGCGCGATGACATGGTGACATGGTGAGATCCATGTTGGCTATGGGAGATGTGGTGGGGTCACATAAGCACTTGGCTTCCATGTGGTGGTGCTTTATGATGTGGAAAGATTCAAGAAGCTCAAACTTCAAATGGGAATAACTCTCAATCCAATAATTGAATTGAGGAAAAAACTATATCATCATAAATATATGGCAAGCTAGTTGTGATGGTGTTATCCAAATTTAATTCCTATAACTTTAGGAAATAAGTAAAATTGTTAACCTCATTTCAATAATGAGACTTTGGAGGTTGATTTAGTTAAAAATAACACCTCCTATTAGACAAGGGGAGTCCAAGGGGGTGAGAGAGAGCATTACAATATCCCTCACACAAATGATAAAGGAAAATTTAGATAAAATTGTGTATTTCATATTATTCATTAGATGTAGATATAAGTACAATTGTCCTGACCCTTGGTTTCATGTTCCAAGCAGTATCTTGGACTTATCTGACTGTTGGAATTCCTCCACACCAACCGTAATAGATTAGGTGTTCAAAATCCCCCCCTTAATCCCAAGGGGTGTATATGAGTCCAAAAAGAGAGTTGAAATAAAAAAGTACATGGAATCCAATGGTTAGATATGCTCTTTGAAATGGTGGTTTAAGGAATACCACAAACCAAATGAGGTATAAGAACCTAAAGTTTCTACTAGTGGTGGTTTAAGGATGACCACAACCTATACAACTATGCTCGAATTAGTTCCTAAAACAATTCCAAATAAAGCTATAAGTTGAATTCTTCTGTGAAAGTTGAAGTGCTCCCTAATGATGGTTTGAAGATGACCAAAAACTGATGTAGCAAAAACTAAAGTTTTCTACCAGTGGTGGTTTAAGGCAAGACACCAACCAAAACATGCTCATGGATCATGATTCTTTCTCTAGATACAACTATGAATTTGCCTATGGATGACTCTGGCTCTAGAATTTGGCAGCTAGCTTTGGTTCAAGCTATGGCTTAGGCTCGCTTGATATTTCTTCGAAGTCGTTACTTGATCATCAATTTTGTCCCTTTAAAATACAAGGTGAGAAGATGAAGATATCTCCATTTCAAGATGTGTCAATATTTGAGAATGAACTCTAAGATATCAAAAATATATATTTTTAGCACTTGAAGACCATTTCCAAGAAGCGATCCATCCAAGGTGAATCTTTTCTCTTGCAAGAGTCTTGCTTTTGGATCATCTATTTGAATTATGAGTGTGTTTTCCAACATTCTCACTAGGGTTAAGGTCAAAATACTAATTTATCACATGGCCAACCTAATCACAATGTTTCATTTGACACTCTTACTTAATGGTTATGGAAGAGGAGAAGGTGAAGTTGAGATGTATTGAATAACCCAACACTTTGAAACTAAATGGATTTGGAATAGTTTATAATGTGAAAGGAACATCCTTTTCATATCCAATATTAGTTCTATTCTTGTTGCAGATAAGTTCTTCCCAAGGTTTGATGATGGGCTTGGGAATTGCAACCTAAACTTCATCTTCATTTGAATCTACTCCTAAATTGTCATCATTAATTTGATCATGTGTTGGTTGCTCATGAGATTCTTTCTCAACTAAAAAAGAGAGTTGTTATGAGAAAAAAAAAAGCAATTCAGAATGTTGATTCTTCTATTGCAGCTCATCTTACTATAGTTGTGACTCAAGTTGGAGAAACCCAATATTCTCATGTGCATGTTGTAAAAATATTTTAATATCAACAAGAGTAGATTTACTAATTTTGACAATGTTGTCAGTAATAGTTAGGATTGGAGTGCTCAATAACTCTAATAATCCATAAATTTTGGTCATTTTCTTAACAACTTAAGTAAATGACGGTGTCAACTTCTATCGAAATTGCACTTGTTTACAACGTAATTTAGTAATTAAGCTTAAAAAAAAGACAGATAGCTCCCAATATCATAGAAAAACCTTCTCTACTATATGCCAAGCTCATCTCAACTACTTTAGTAGCTCCAAACACTTTAGATAAAAAACAATTTCAAATGAAGGAGAAAGATTATGATCATGGGCTACAAAATCCAAATTTCTCCAGGACAAAGGCTTATAGAGTAACTCTTAGATTATGGAAAACAATATGCTTCTAATTTCTACAAAACATGAAACACCAGTTTAAAAGAGCCCCCAACTTTAAACTAGCCAAAAAATATAACCATGTTTAGATACAACTCACTCAACAGACTCATTAAAAAATTATATCTTTTACTTTCTTTTCTTCTTTTCAAAACTTTATACTTGAGATATCTCCACATTTTAACTTGATTCATTAATATGATGTTGTACATATAATTTTATTCTTCAAAGAACATAGGAAAACATACTCATGACGCTTAGAATTGAGTGCATGTAGTATAGTAAATTCCCATGTTTGAAATAGCATGAACATAATATAGTCCTAGAAATTCAAAATGACTTAGTTGATAAGAATGTTATAATATCTCCATAAAAATCTCAAGAAATATGAGATTTTGTAGCCATCTAACACCAAACCTAGTAATCCTTAAATTTGTATGAATTTTTAATCCTATAGTTCATATTGGAACATCTGGAAATTGTACATGCTAAATTAGAGCATTAGTGCATATTTTTTTTGTATGATGACTGGGATTCTTTTGTCGCTTTAATGGAGTGAAAACGTTATATGCAATGTGTGCCCACTAGACTATCATTTTACTGGCACTCCATTGAGGAAAATCCAACAACATCTCTTGGCGATAACTTCATTCATTTCAATGTTGAATCCCAACTAGTATTCTAGTGGTGTACATCAGAGGTTCGTTAGACCAACATGCTAGATACCCTCAACCGGATGCCTTCCAAGATGTAATCGTTGACTTCTATCTTGAATTATGCCACAATCTGCAATGGAATTCACTTCGGGAGAGAAATACATTATGCCAAAGGGTTCTAAAATGAGAGTAGAGAGAGGAGGAACAAGTCATAGAGAGCACCAAACAAAGAGATGTATGTAATTGAGAGAGGAATAGGGTTTTGACTTAGGAGGATTTTGAGACAGCGTATTAATTCATCCACCAACTTGAATCCATGTAAGAACTAAGTTATGTGTTCCTACCAATTAGTGGTCATTAACATTCCCCACACTAATAATTTCCATTTGGTGCAATTTAAGGGGAGACCAAAGTTAACACCCTAGAATGTTTTTCCACATAGTGTCAGATTGCAATATGAAACTCTCTTATTCACATCTGATTCAAATCATCCATATTCAACCATTCAAACAAATAGATATGAAGCAATTTTGGATAATACAATCTCTAGAATATTTATCCATTGATCATAAATGATACATGCATTTTCACTTGCATCCAAACCACCTTGTTCACTTCAATTCAAAGTGACACTATATAATTCGACAATTTTTTGCATTCAACATGGCTCATGTAAGTGCTACCTATCATTTTGAATTGATGTTAGATAACAGGAACTAATCATATTAAATTCATTAACATCACAAGTCCCACAAAATATACAGAAGAAAGGCTAGAATCATCCACAATTATTTACTATGTAGTAAACTATGTAGATATTGCATGTCATAAGGTTATATAATTATATTTTCAAAAATATAAGACAAATCTGGGCATGAGATGGTCTCATTCAACTGTGTGGAAGTGGAAGAGAAAGACATAGCTCCTACACCAATTTTTTTAGGACACCACCATAGTCAACAGTGGAGCAATTGCCCTTACCAATAGAATCAAAGGTGCATCTTGTGTATTCTTGGAGACACCTTGACCAACTATAGGTTAGACCAACTCATGCTAATAATGGGTAAAGATTTTGAGTCTAGCTTGGGAGAAGTTGGAATTCGATGGTAGATGGAGGTGCTATCCTATTTACGCCAAGTGTTTCATGTCAGGGTAAGAGCCAATGAATACCATTCAGGTTGAGCTTTTAAATAGTTAGAATGAGTGTTTTAGGAAAAGTGTTTCAGCATTGTATGCAACGAGGGTTTTCGATCTCACCAAGACAGGGTTTGTAACACTGACAAAGAAATAGATACAAACAATTTTACCAAAGACTTAATGAGGAAGCAGTTGACAAAGGAACAGGGCTTCACAATTATAGAGAAATGCCAAAAATATTTGGGACGCAAAATAAAATGTTCACTAAGCACCTGAGAATCGATGCAACCGACTCATTTTCAACAGATCATTAGCTTAGAGAGGTCACAAAACTACTACTTAGGGAAGGCCAAAAACTATGGCTCAAACTTAAGCAATGCAGGAACATGCCCGCTCTGATACCATGTTAAAGTCACACAAATTATAGAGGTAAATTTAGATAATCTCATGTGTTTCATATTATTCACAAGATGTACATGTAAATATATTTGTCCTGAACCTTGGCTTCATATTCCAAGAGGTATCTTGTAATTCTAAAACTCATGGAATTCCTCCACACCAACCCTAACGGATTAGGCACCCATCAATATTATAATATCCTCTATTTCTATCTCTCACATGATCACTTATTGCATAATTTCTACAATCTATTACTTTATAACCAAAACTATTGCAAGAAAAATAATAGAAAAGGAAGATATTTTTTTATTGGGTTGTGAAATTCCCTCTTGGTAGAACAACTTCTAAGCTCATTTTTTTGTTCTTGTGAGAATAACCAGGGTTCTACTGGTCTTGATTTCTTTTTATATTCTTGCTTTTATCATTGATGGAGTCTTTGAGAATATTAACATAGCTTTTGGGATTTTCTTCATTTTCCCTTTTTGATGGATGTGTGACCTTAATGCTTGCATCTCACTCGGGGGTATTTTGTTTTTCATCATATCCAAGACATATATTGATGAATGGTGACCTTTAAAAATTGATAACATTATCCAATATTTCAGCACTCTTTCCAAACTCCAAGATTTTGTTCAACATATCAATTGTTTTCTCTAGTTCCTTTCTTAAAGAAACAATTTCATCTTTTAGCTTCTCACAATTTTCTTCCTTTTCTTTAAGTTGTCTTCTCTCCAATTCTTTTATCATTGTTGCCTCTTCTATTTTGATTATTAAGTATGATAACTATTTCTTTTATTTAATCAAGATCGTGATCCTTCTCTTCATATTTCTATAATTGGTCCTTTCGCTTTTTATTCTTTCCCATGAGCTTGTCTATTTTTTCTAATGTACTAATGAGTTTTGCTCCAAGATTCACTTCCTCATCAACATCTTCTTCTTTTGAATATGAATTTTCTTTTTAGTTGTCTTCATTTTATTTACCATTAGACATTTTATTCATGGCTACAAAAAGGAATTCTTGTTTGCAATATCAAAAACATATCCATCACTTTCTTCAAATGAGTTATTCCTCTCTAGAGTAAAAACTCTTCTTCTTAGTATATTTTCTTGTTTTGTGTCTATGAGTTTTTCTTTTATTGTTATGGTATTCTTCATCATCATTATCTTCCCTTTTTTCATATGGACATTTAGTAGCAAAATGTCCTACTCTACCACTATTAAAACATTTGAAGGGCATCTTACCTTTATATTTTCCAGATTCTCTTTTTAGCTTTCTCACAAATTGTGCTTCTTTTGTATCTAATTCATGGCTAGAACAATCACAAATTTTTTTTCCTTTTTCTTCTTCGATTCTTTTAAATATCGTTCCTTTTGAGTTGGATTTTATTTTTATATCCTCATTGCATATGCAGTACGAATCCCATGCAGCTCATTTATCATTAGTTTCTCTAGATCCTTCACTACTTCATTGGTGGAGACCTTGGCATCAAATCTTAAGGGAAGTGACATTAACATGTTTCATACAGTCATTGGTTCTTCAAAATTCTCACCAAGTTCTCTGATATGTTGACAAATTCATCCACACAAAGAAAATTGGTTGCAGCATTTTCTTTGTCTTTCATTTTCAAACTCTTGAACTGTGTTTTATGATTTTTGAGCTTTTACTTCTTCACCTTGTCATTATGTTCACAGACGTTTTGAATTTTGTCCCAATTTTATTTTTTCATTTCATAATGCATCACCTTGACAAATTTATATTTTTCTATACCACACAAGATAGCATTCATGGCCTTTGCAGTATGTTCACTAGCCTTTTTGGTGTTATTGGAGTAGTTTTTGTGGATGTATAGGAAATCATGACTAATTACCAAATATCAAGCCCTATATCTATTATAGAAGTCCACATCCCTATACCCTATAATGCACAGTTTGTTCCATCAAATAATGGGGCTCTCCTTGGGGATAAATATTCTAGATTGGTCGTGTGTTCTCTTAAAATCTACCTTCTTGTAATACCCCAATTTCTCATCCTCATGTATGCAATATAAATACTTTTATAAATTAAAAGGTTGAGAGAGGGACACAAATTACATTGCTTGAGGTAGGAGATTGCTTTAGGAAAATTTTTATTTAAATATCAGTACTTTATTGGTTAAGTTTTTTTAAGATGGGGGTGACTATGCCACAAATAAACTGAAAGAGAAAGAATCAGGGAAGGTGTCATTTGAATCCATTAACCAGCGAAACCGTACAAAATCAGAAGGTAACAAGGATTAAGTTGTCCACGAGGTCTGACTATCGTGCAATCATGGAAGGGAGTGGGCAGTTAGTCATTGGAAAAGGGAGGAACCAAAATATTATTGGGTTGCATAGAGATATGTGCTCGAAAAAAAATGGGTCAAGGGGAGAGTGAAGTTTGATACGCAGAGGAAGAAAACTCTAAGGAATGCAAAAGTTTCAAGCATGGTAGAGGCAGATAGTGGTGCTTATAGGTGTTAGCAGTGGTAGAGAGAGAGAGAGAGAGAGAGAGAGAGAGAGAGAGAGGAACATCTCGAGTTGCATTGTTGAGCTCTAAGGAGACCAATAATCCAGTTGAAGTCCCTATTGAAACTGGAAGAGCATAAGTATCACAAAGAGGGTTGTCGCTTGCCTTGGAAATGAAGGTAAGGTGCCATGTTCAACAATATATTTGTTGTAGTCTTCCCTCTGAAAGTAATCCACCTCAAGCCTTGGAATTGGGCTTAGGGTTGATAACTACAAGTAATAGATATTGTAGATCATCTACGGTTGGGTGGAGAGTTAAAGTCCCACTCTCAGTTGGAGTAAGATAATTTTTTCTTCTAATCTTTATTTATGATCAAATATGTTTACATTTCTCTTTTGAAGTGGTGTTATTATGCATGAGACATGATTGTGTGATTAATATCTAGAAGATTGACTAATATATTGTGTTACTGACTGAAAGGCGTTGGGTTAGCATGTGAAAGTATTGGTTATGTCACAGTAGTAGTTACCATGAAAAACCTTCCTCATTATAGTATGATGAATATGTGACCACAACATTTATTTATCATTTTTTATGCTTTCAATGTGGTAATACTGAGGATTTCCTCCTCTCTTATTCTTGTTAACCTATTAAATTAGATGAGGTTTATTTCATGGCTTAAATAATGCATACCCTTGTTATGGGTTATATATCCCTTGAGAATAAGAGCTCAATCTCGAGTGATCCTTGTATTTTAATGTTACAGATGGCACTTCTCATGAGTCTGAATGGCTTGATTTTATATCCCTACACTTCCTCCATGTTGTATCTTTTTTATTAATATACATTGAAGTTAAATCATCAAAGGTTGGGAGCCATATTATTTCTGTCATCATGGAGTTAAGAAGATGTGATAAACCCTAGCCTGAAAGGTTGGATACAACCATGGACTCAACTTGATTGGTACCTTACTAGTGCTTATTTATATTCAGGTCCACGTGAATATCCAAGTTGTCATTACAAGAGCCAGTACATACAGGTAAACATATCGGCCAGTACAAGATCCAAGGGGTTGGAGCTCCCTTCCAGTAGCAGCTAGAAAACAAGTGAAGGTTGGAGCCTTCTATAGGTCGGTGCCTACATACTAGTAAATGGATCGGCTAGTACAAGAGCTAAGGGTTGTAGCTCCCTTCCAGTAGAAGTTGGAGAACGATAGAAGGTTGTAGCCTTCTACAGGTGGGTACCTGCGTACTGGTATGAGTCTGCACCAATACAAGACTGTAAACAGGTTTTTCCTTTACTAAAAGAAGACAGCAGCAGGTAGTTTTTGTCCCGCAATGGGTTTCCCCCTTAAATCTTGGTGTTCATGTGTGTTTCTTATGTGTGATGGTTTTTTATGTTGCACATGGTTATTGTTTATATGGTTAATGAAGTACTCATGCACTGATTAAAGATCAACATATCATGAATTAACTGAATCATAAGTTTGTTGGATATACGTTGGTTGCCTTAAATACAATTGTGTGTACACACGAGTTACCTTCAATGAAGTAGCGTATATAAATTTTACTATGGAAATGAAAAAGTTATAGATTTGATAATACTAATTCACACCCCCTAGTATTATTTCCAACAATTGGTATCAGAGCAGGTCCTTTGGCAAAAGCTTGATCGCTTGAAGGAGATCCATAGAAACAATGGAAAAGAAGCTAAAGAAGAAAGCACCTCAAAAGAAGAAGGCATCTCAAAGGAACTGTGACAGTGGGAGAGACGATTGGGGATTATGTGGAAGGAACTCTTCAGATTCAGAATCACCTCAGAATGAAGATGAACAAGCAAAAGAATTATTAGGTATGAATTTTCTTTCCTCTGGTGATACATTTCTCTGTTCATTTGAAGATAATGAAAGTGATAGCGAAACAACTAAATTTTCTCATATGGGTGAAAGAGAAATAAATAAAATAGAGGGAGAATTTAAATGGCTCACAAACACAATTAGAGATCAAAAATATCTAATTGATAAAAGGGAATGTGCCTACAAAGAATAAGTTACTAGGTTAAAAGCCTAGTTGGAGGAAGGAAACAAAATAAAGAAGCAGTTCAAAGAAAAGGAAGATCAAAGTCAAAGGCTATAGGATAAAGTGACATCATTGAGAAATGAAGTGAATGAAAAGAACACAACAACCAAGGAACTTATAGAAAGAACTAGTTACTGTGAAGGTCTTGAAGCTGTGGTTATTTCTCTAAAAGAAGATCTCAAAAGTTCAAATAAGCAGAATGAAGAACTACTCCAAGGATTTAAAGAAAAAGAAAATGAAGTTCTCGAATTAAGGCAACAAATGGAAGAAGGAAGAAAAGCTGAAGAAATCATGAAGAAGTAGTATCTTGAAAAGGAAGAGCAATATCAAGTTGAGGTAAATATCCTAAAAGGTAAATTAGAAGAAAAGGATAAACTTTTATGACTTCGAGATAGTACTAAGATTTTGGATGATATTCTTAGTAATCAAAGGTCTCCTGCCATCAAATTTGGTCTTGGTTTTCATGAAACTGTTAAAGTTGAATCTAGCTCACAAACTGAAGCAAAGAAATTTAGTGCAAAATCTAAAATTCTCAACAAAGAGATAAGAGGTTAACCCCATCAACAACCAAGGAAAGAAAGTCTTCAAAGAAAATCATTTACTCCTAACTATGGAAGCGATAATCAGTTCTTTCCTCTAATGAACAATGTTGAATGTTTTATGTCATAATTTTGGACATGTTGCAGCCAAATGCAGAAGTAGAATGATTCAAGCTAATAATCGTCACACAGAAAGATCATCAACTTCTAGTTACTTTAAGGGATATTGTTTCTCCTGCAATATGTTTGGTCACAAAGCCATTAACTGCTATAGAGGGAATATGAAACATATAATATGTTATGATTATAACAATTTTGGGCATATCGCAAAATAATGCAGAAAAAAATTCAGCTAGCATACCAGAAGGATCAAACATCATCACACTCTAAGGTATGGAAGAAGAAGGAAGTACAACTAGAAATATGTGGCATAGCTAAGTATACAGACAGAATAGACTCAAGAGAAACTGAGAGTATGAAATTTCAGTGTTCTAATTCTCATACGCAGTTATCATGAAGACAAGTGCATATATACGTGAGTTAGAAGCTGCATAGTTGTGTATATGTTGGTTTGATGAAGAAGCAGTGGGACAGACTCAAAAAAATGATTTGATATGGTTCAGACAATTATCAATTATCTTTTTTGTTTTGATGATTGATGATTAAAGTATGTGGATGGTATTTAGAAGTGCTTTTGATCCTCATAAGTTGTTGATGACTTGATGTATATCTGATTCATGATGATGCCTTGATATTTCTTACTGATATATGCAATGATCAGATCTGAGAGTGAACGGGTGGCACAGGTTCAGGGGGAGAATATGCTATGCTTATAATAATTCATTGTTGCCATTATATTTAGAAGTCTTTGGTACCTAATGCTTCTTCTCAATGGTGATGATGTTTTTGTGGCAAAATTGTTTTGTTACGGTTATGAGTTGCCCATGATGAAATCTCAGATGATACTTGTATTGCTTGGGGTTACATAGTTGTTATTCAGGTCAAATTTATGGATGATTGTGGATGAATTTTTGATGATGCATACAGTACATATGTGTTGCTTACATGGTGATCTTAATAAGGACAAGGAGAAGTACAAATCTTGAGTACGCAACTTCATTATTTGATTATGAGCCACTCATTTCTTTTATGTTGGTGTCAGCATGCCTTCAAAAATGCATAAAGTTGATATGGTGTAGTTATGATGTAGGATTCCTATAGTTCTTGGCTCTCACATGGTTGAGGATTGTTGTTGTTGATGGTATCAAGAAAGCTTGACAAAATACCATGATCTCATGGTTTGCTAGATACATAGTTGATGGATACACATTATGTTGGATACATGGTTGCATATTGACAAATATCATTGGTTGGCCAAGAGAATGGTGCTATTGCAGGTCTCATGAAGACATAGCTATTTGAAGACATGGATATTTAGATACATGGCTTGCTAAGTCACATAATGATGATAACTTATTACTTTATGATGATAGGTTTGATACTCACATAGGTTGATTATCATGGTTAATGCTTATCAGATGTGGGATGTTCCCTAGTGATGATACATGGCTAATATATTAAGGGTTCTTGTGGAAAGATCATGTAGTTCTTGATGATGATGTTATGATCATAGATGATGACTATGGTTTTTTCACATACATATGATGTGAATGATTTTGTGTTACTGTTTGGAAATGGAAGGTTATGGTAAGGCTCTTTCTTCTAATGAAACAGAGCAAGTTGATCTTGATGAGATCAAGAGGATGAGTTGATATCTACATACGACATACTTTGTCACAAGTTGATGATATTTACATTTTCATATCTTGAGAATTGATAATGGACATATACAGGTTGTTGGTCTGGATGTTGCTGACAGATGCTTATGGTGCAGATCATATATGGTGTATGATAGTTGTTGATGACTATCATGGTCTTGTTTAGGTCTTTGGTCTTTGTTAAAAATGTCATGTATATCATTTGATGTAAAGGTCATATAAAGGCCCATGATGTAATAATATGTCTCTGTCTGTCATAGTCTTTTAATGAGTCCTTTTGGTCATATAATGTAATTTATACCCCCACTATGCATGGGAAGGATGATGTCATAATTGCTATATTTCAGTCATGTATAAACATTTGGTATATCCCCACTTGGTTGGGTATATGAGTCAAATTTGGTATATCTGTTGGCTTATTAGGGCCTAACCCAGGTTTGGAAGAGTTATTAGCTAAACAAATCCCGCACTACTGGCCCTTTCGGCAATAGTCCGCGGAGCGCAGACTGAAGTTTGACCTGAGGTAGTAGGGGAGGGTGCTGGAACTAGATTTCCACACCCTTGGGATGTCTTGATGTGTTCTGGAGGGATCGCGAACTGATCTGCACCTGTTAGCACTCCAGGAAACTCTCCTAGGTTGTAGCTTGGAGATGCCTAGTAACATATAATCTTCAGTATTGTTCTCTAAACTACTGGAATGGATGATGGTTTGGATCAAGTTAGATAATAGTTTCAGCTCTATTCTCACTTAAGACATGCATGAACACCCTCAACAACACAAGGCTTTAGACCACTAATGCTCAATAGTTGTATATTTAATGGATAGATGGAGAATACTAACTGTATCAGCAGATTGCATATATAAACATAAATGAATGACTAGCTATAGGCAGAAAAAAAAATATTGACTGCACTGGCAGATGCATATATGACCACATATGAATGGTTAGCTACAAGAAGCAACAAAAAGCTTTGCAAATCTAAGTTATCAAAGCATAGATAAGATAATAGTTATCTAGCCTTAGACACAAAGGAAACATGAACAAACTATTCAAGTGCAATCATAGAACAGTAAAGAGAATGGATGTTGAAAATATGATGGAAAAAGAAGCTTGTATTGCTAGAATAAAGATGAAGAGCTTGAAGGAACAAAGTAGCAAGAGTCTCCAGAAGTTGAACCCTTGTTACATCTAGTTTTCAGATATTTATAGCCTTTACAATGATATTCAGCCTTCTGAGGCTTGAGAGGTCTTAATCCATCCTCCCTATCTCCTTAACAACTTTCATGCCCTCTAGGAAAGCATGGCTTCGCAGGTTTCTTCTTCTGACAGAAGAGTAACCACTCTCTGATATTTTGGGTGCACTGGCAGGGAGCTCTCTCTTGACAGAGATGCCCACAATCTCTTTTGTTGTTTTCAGCTGTGTCATGTTGTGCGACTACATGATGTATCTGATTCGGGTTGTGTTGTGTTGTAGATGCCCATGATATTTCTGTTGTGGGCTAGTTGAGCATGCTGTGTTGCGTTGTAGATGCCTCTCAGCCTCAGTTTCTCTTCAAAATGTTTAATAATGAGTGTTTTCTGTTTTACACAGAAAACACTGTAATTCTGTAAATTCCTGCCAATGTTTGTTCCTTTCAGACTTTAAAAGTCCTCAAAAATGGTTTATTTACCCATCGGGTCTGCCTTTAGGGTTATCGCAAGTCACATTTGGCCATGTTCCTATGTTTTTCACTAAACCATAAGAATAAACTAAATACATTGAAAACGGCCCTCTTGTGGATCTCAAATTTCATCTATTCCACTTCTCAGACCCTTTTTGGCCTGGGCTTCATCGCTATTACCAATCCAAGCCTCCCTTTTTATTTTGTTAAATAATGAATATACATGAAATACATTAAAACTTGCTTGGGCGCAGACTTCAAAATTAATTAACTCCCAACTATAATGTCGTCGGGTCCCAGTTATCAAGTCGCCCATATGTATGTGCATAGGCCTGGCCCCTTGGTTGGCACCAATAGCAATATTGCGATGCGATCTGATCGCAATCACGCATCGCTCGCTCCTCGGTCCTTTATATAACAGAACGTATGCTTCCTGCTGATGCAACCCGCTGATCTAATCATCGGCGATCGTTGATCAGCAGTGGCATGCGTGCAACTCCAAACTGTCCTCTCTATTCAGCCGATTGCAATTAGCCACTTAGATCTGGGCCATTGATCGGCGAGATCTAATAGTAGTTGTGTGTTACCCTGTTTAAGCTTATAATACTTTGTTTCTTTATTGTTTTGGAGTTTTTAAGCCTCCTGATAGTGTATTTCCTCCCTTCCAAGGGCTCTCCTCTTGCACCAAATTTGACCCATGCATGATTTTTTAGCAAATTCTGAAGATTTCAAGAGGATATATGGATCAAATTTTGGGCCTAGTGCTAGCTAGGCTAACACTGGCTCCTTCTGGGTATGAAATCCTCCCTGTAAGCTTTCAAGGATCACAGGTCAATGCCTTTCCTGAAAAACCAAAATCAAATCTTCCTCCTAGTGTTCCATTGGGCATGAAGTATATTTAGCATGAAATGAAAACTAAAAGAAAAACATATTTACAATATCAAGGCTTTAAGGCCTTAAATAAAATATAGTTTCAAGAACCGCCCATTTATTGGGCTGCCAAAAGTATCTCCTCCTTCCAGATTGTGCAATATGAATGTATTGTTGTGATGAACTTAAGCGATGACAAAAGGACCTATCCACAAGGAGACAAACTTGCCATGATTACCTCTCTTTTCCTTAAATGCATCCCATTTAAGCACCCAATCACCAACTTAGAAATTGTCCACTTTTGCCTTCTTGTCAAAGGTTTCTTTGATTGCCTTCTGATAAGCCTTTGATTTCTCAACCAGCTGCTCTCTTATCTGATGTATTTGAACCAGGTTATTCATTCTTCTTACCATATCATTCTCTTCATCTTACTCTTCTTGCAAGAACTTAGCCATAGGGAGAATGAGCTAGATGGGGAAAACAGCATCAGCACCATAAACCAGTTTGAATGGAGAATTCCCTATGGACTTTTTGATGGTAACTCTGTCAGCCCATAGTGAAACTTCAACTTGGAATCCAAACTCTTTTTGTTGTCCTCTAACAGCTTTTTTATTACCCTTACCAGAATTTTGTTAGATGATTCTGCTAGGCCATTTCCTTGAGGATAATATGAGGTAGAATACACCACTCGAATTCCCATGGATTCAATCACATCCATCAATTCTTTTTCCTTGAAAGCTACTGTATTATCAGTGACTAGTATGGTTGGGCAACCAAATCTAGTGAAAATATTCTCATTCAAGAATTTTATGACAACCTAATGATTCGCATTCTTAGTGGGTATAGCCTCAATCCACTTGGTGAAATAATAGGTGGCTACTAAAATCCATTTTTGTTGGCACTAGAATGTGGGTTAATATCACCTATAAAGTCTAAGCCCCACTGCTGGAAGGGACCATTGACCTGTACTGGCTTCAGGGGTAGAGATTTTAGCTATTGTCTTTCTGTAAACCTCTGACACTTGTCACAAGCTTTTACAAAATAAAACACATCAGAGAATAGAGTAGGCCAATAATATCCAACCCTCAAGATTTTGTGAGCTGTATTTTTCCAATAATGATGTTCTCCACAAATGCTAGAATGGAACTGGTGTATGACCTCTATAGACTGTTCTTTATCTAGACACCTCAAGAGGATTCATGATGGGTCATTCCAATAAAGCAGATTTTTGTTAATGCAGAATTTTGTTGATCTGAGTTTAATGGCATGAGCTTGACTTGAGCTCAGCCCTAGAGGGACTTCTAGCTTTTGTAAAAAATGAACTATGCTATAATACCATTCACATGTGGCTAGATTTTCAGCCAAAGACTAATTCTGCTTTTGCTCTTCTATTGTTCCCTCTATTTGTTCAATATCTAAATTTAGACCTATGCAATTTATATCTAACAAGCTACAATTTTCTTCAGCCATAATCTTAGCCAAGCCCTGGCCTTTAACAAGCTCAATGGGCTTCACCTCTATGTCAAATTCTATGAATTTTGCATCCATTTTTCCCTCTTTCCATCAATATATGGTTGAGTTAAGATATCTTTTACTGAGGTTGACGGTACATATACAATTAATTTGGAATGCAGAATATAAATTCTAAATGCTTTCAAAGAGTTAATGAGAGCATAAGCTTTTTTTTCAATAAGGTCATACCTTAATTCAGCATCCCTTAGAGTTTTGCTGGAAAAGGCCACGGGGTGCTCTATGCCTTCCTCATTTTCTGCAACAGAACTGTTGCAGTTGTATCATAAGAGGCAAAATAGAAGATGCAAAACACTTTAGTGTAATCTGGGTTGATTAGAGTGGGAGCTTCCATGATAGCTTGCTTGATGGCTTCAAAAGAGCTTCTTGAAGGAGTTGTCCATTTTTTTTCTGATCCTTTCTTCATCATGGAAGTGATATTCTTTACTAGCTCTGCAAAGTTTGGAATGAACCTCCTTACAAAGTTAATCTTACCTAGGAAGGAGTGGATGTCCTTTTTCGACCTTGGGATGGACAATGTATGAATGTCTTGAACCCTTGTTAGATCAATCTTCACACCTTCAACAGAAACAATATGTCCCAAAAGTTTGCCTTCTTCTAGAGCAAATTGTGACTTATTTGGGTTCACTGATATTCCAAGCTGTCTGCACTTTAGGAAGACCTTTTTAAATGTTGTAAATGGTCTTTGTGGCTGCTGGAGAAGACTATTATGTCATCAAGATAAATAAGGACAAACTTGTCCTTCTCTCCCACAAAGGCTATGTCCATGGCCCTCTGAAAAGTATCCCTAGCATTCATCAGTCCGAAAGGCATTTTTGAGTACATGAAAGTGCCCCAAGGAGTAGTGAAGGTGGTATTTTCCTGATCTTCAGGGCGTATAGATATCTTATTGTAACCTGAAAATCCATCTAAGAAAGACATGACTCTAGCCCCTGAAACTCTTTGTAGCACGTGTTCCATCTTGGGCAGGGGATAGTTATATTTTTTAGAGCACTTGTTTAGATTTCTGAAGTTGACACAAAGCCTAATTTCTCCATTTTTCTTTCTTATCACCACAAGGTTGGATATCCACTTTGAATACCTTAGGGGGACTATGATTTTGGAATCCAACAGCTTCTTGATTTATTTCTCAATCAAAGGCAATAAGAGAGGGCTGATAGGTATTAATTATTACTTAAAAGGTATGGTGTGCTTTTCCAGTGAGATCTTATGTTGAATGATGTTTGCATCACAGGTTTTAATATCACTATATTCCCAAGAAAAAATGTTAGTGAATTGCTTCATGAGAGTGCAATACTCAGAATTCTAGGTAGAGGAAAAATGTGTGGATAGATTTATGATTTTTGGATTGGCTGGGCTGCCTATATTATATTTACAAACATTAGACTCATTCTATGTTTTGGCCGCATTATAGGGCACATCGTTATGATCAAAAAGCCTCTCTAGAGGCACCAATCCTTTTGGTATGTGATTGTTGGATAGATGGACGATGCTTCTTAGGCCGATTTTTCTTTTTAGCTTGGACTGACCGCATTCTTCCATGGTTTCATTTTCCTGATCAATGCATGTTTCAGAAAATTCCCCAATGACTTGAAAAAACCTGTTAATTTCCTCATCGTCTTCAAAAACCCTCCAATATTTTCCATTGTCAGGCAGAGGCAGTCTGTATTTTATCTGAACTTCATATGTCAATTTAGGTGGCCAAGGAAGAATAAACATGCTAGTAGAGACAGCAAGGGAGTCGTCAAGCTGGTTCTTCATTCTTGGAATATAAGAAATGTTGAAATCATTAAAAGAATCCTTGAGCCTCCATACCTCATCTCTGTATGCCTTCAGCCTTGGATGCCTAGCTTGGAAAGTTTTATTTACCTACTGAATAATGAGGTCTGCATCTCCAAACACTTTCAGACCTTTGATACCCATTTCTTTAGCAACGCTCAAGCCCAAAATCAAAGATTCGTACTCTGCAATGTTGTTTGTGACCTGAAAGGTCAATTTGAAAGATAAATTAATATATTCCTGTGTTGGGGACACAAGGACTACACCTGCCCCTGCAGCTTCTTTAGAGCAAGCCCCATCAAAAAACATATCCCAAATTTGTGGGTTTTCTTCCTCTGCGAACTGGCAAACTGGTTTCTTGAGCTGCGTGGAGGCCAACTGAGATTCTTCAATATGAAGAATGCATGCTCCAAAATTGATGTCAACAGAGTAAATGGGATGATTAGTGGGATTCTTCTCATCATTGATGATATCAGCCAATTGCGCATCTCTATATAATCTCTTGCTCTCACCTTCGAAAATTGGGCCAGTAGTATAAGATAGATCATTTTGTAATGATCCACCTAGTCTCTTGATCCAACCTCTAGAAAGTAACATGCCAAACTTGGGGGGTACATCTGCTACCACAATATCCATCATCATGCTTTTCATGGATAGCTGAGACAAAGCGATGGCTAGGTCTTTGATTAATCCCATAAATTTCACTTTTCTAGATTCAAAAGAGAATAGTTCATGATAAGGCTTGGTAATGTCCAGACCCAGCTCATCCATGACAGAATTGGGCATTAGATTATGGCTAGCTCCAGTGTCTAGAAGGTAGTTATGAAGGATTTTATCATGAATAGTCAGAGGGACATAGAATGATGGGGAGTTGTCTTCACAATTTTCAATCATTGGGCTGAGAATGACCGCTGGCTTGTCATCTTGGAGATTCACACAGTCAGTGGAGGCTTGGATGGCTTTAGGCTCAAGGGCCTCCAGGAAGGATCTTTTGAATGACTCATTCTTCAATAGTTTAATCAGAGGCATGGGTATATTTAGCTTCTGAATTTCTGATTGAAAATTGAAAGGAGAAGGGGACTTTTCAAGACCTCTTACCTCATGAGCTGGAGCTTGGAGGATGATGGGATCAACTACCGGTTGTTTTTTCTTATTAGCTTGATGTACCGTAGGGATAGCAGCCCTTTGAATAGGAGTTTCCTTGGCATTATTTATCTTTGACCTCAAATTATATCTTTGTTGATCTACAGTTTGTAGAATAGCTTTACCATCCCATTCTTGGCTGATCTTGTCATTGCATAATGACTTTTCATAGGCAGCTACAGTTAAAAAGGAAGCATTTCCTTTTGTCTTCCAAAAAATAGATCTCATCTTCTTCTTCAAACTGCTCTTCTTCCATGACTATATTTTGAAAAGGAGCCCTCACCCTTTGGCCTTCATTTGCATCTTTGTTTCTTTGCAAAATCTGAAATTTCTCATTAGCTTTTATATACGGATTTGGATTTGGATTTCTAGGAGCAAAGGCATTAGGCACTCTTCCTTTCCCTGGGTGCTACTCAACCTTTAATTTGGAGATTTCAGAGGCTAATGACTCGATCATTTTGGTCATTTTATCTATCTTAGGATCAGAGGATGATGAAGACTCGCCCCTCTGTCTTCTTCTATCAACATTTCCCTTGAGCTTCTATGTGGCCATGATGTTTGATTCCACTTCCAAGGCTATGTCTTGCATGTCAGACAAAGTTGCACATTGCCTCTCTCTCAATAGTAGGCAGAAGTCAGAGTCAAAAGCAGTGGCATAGCTGAGTTTAGTAGAGGTAGTAGTGGGTTTTACTTCAGCTGGTATCTTGTTGTACATACGGTTAAACCTCTTATTAAAATCAGACAGCAACTCACCATTTTCTCTCTTTAAGTTTCCAAACACAGTGTGGTAGTAGAGGAGGTCCTTTTTATCCTCCCAATGCTTTAGAAATGCATCATCTAAAGCTTCAATATTTGTTATAGATCTTGGGGTTAGTTCTTTGAACCATTTTCTAGCCTCTCCATCTAGGCTTTGGACAAAGACTCTCATCCACACATCATCCTCACTAATGTACAGATTATCAGCATAGCTATAGAATGACTCAAAGATGTTCTTTAGTAGTAACACCTTTAGTGCCAGTGAATTTAGGGCTATATTTCTGATATTCTCCAGTAGGCATGGCATTTAAAGGAGTGGGTAGTATTAGAGGCCCATACCTAGCAGCTATGATTCTTTCCATTTTGGTAGGTGCTTGTGGACCTGCCATAGCTGCGATAGCTAAAAGAGTATTGGTAGTCTGAATGATAGAGGGTTGAGGGCTGATTGACAGGACTAAAGGAGTCTAATGGATAGGAGGTGAGGTTTCCTTAAGGCTTAGAGCAAAAGGAGAACCTAAAGAATAAGGAGCTTTATGAATCTCTGAGAGTTTTTCTTCACTGCTAGTATTAGATGTTATACTCTCAACATGTATTTTTCTATTACAAGCCTTTCTTAAAGAGATATAGAAGATTGTTTAGGTTTACCTGAAACTGATGCTCCTTTCTGCAATACCTTTCTCTCTTTGATTATTTTTTCAAGATTAGGCACTGGGTTAGCTTGTAATTTTGAGGATTTCTCTGAGTGTGCCTCACAAACTGAGCCAAAACTATGAAGTGGAGTCGCCAAGAGGTTCGGCCTCCAGTAGAGTTTCCAAATAGATGATTACAATCAAAAACGTGCCCAGATTTTCTCTATCATCAAAGTTGGATCTATGTTGTTTACCAGGGAAGTTGAGCTTCAGTTTCCTCTCCCCAGCAACGGCGCCAATTATGTTAGCACTCCAGGAAACTCTCCTAGGTTGCAGCTTGGAGATGCCTGGTAACATATAATCTTTAGTATTGTTCTCTTAACTAATGGAATGGATGATGGTTTGGATCAAATCATATAACCATTTCAACTCTATTCTCACTCAAGACATGCATGAACACCCTCAACAACACAAGGCTTTAGACCACTAATGCTCAATAGTTTGTAGATTTAATGGATAGATGGAGAATACTGACTGTATCAGTAGATTGCATATATAAACATAAATGAATGACTAGCTACAGGCAGCAAAAGAGAATACTGACTATACTGGCAGATGCATATATGTCCACATATGAATGGTTAGCTACAAGCAGCAACAAAAAGCTTTGCAAATCTAAGTTATCAAAGCATAGATAAGATAAAAGTTATCTAGCCTTAGACACAAAGGAAACATGAACAAACTATTCCAGTGAAAGCATAGAACAGTAAAGAGAATGGATGTTGAACATATGATGGAAAAAGAAGCTTGTATTGCTAGAATAAAGATGAAGAGCTTGAAGGAACAAAGTAGCAACAGTCTCCAGAAGTTGAACCCTTGTTACATCTAGTTTACAGATATTTATAGCCTTTACAATGATATTCAACCTTCTAAGGCTTGAGAGGTCTTAATCCATCCTCCCCATCTCCTTAACAACTTTGATGCCCTCTAGGCAAGCATGGCTTCGCAAGTTTCTTCTTCTGACAGAAGAGTTTAACCTCTCTATGATATTTTGGGTGCGCTAGCAGGGAGCTCTCTCTTGACAAAGATGCCCACAATCTCTTCTGTTGTTTTCGGCTGTGTCGCGCTATGCTTCTCCATGATGTATCTAATTCAGGATCTGTTGTACTGTAGATGCCCATGATATTCTGTTGTGGGTTAGTTGGGCATGCTGTGTTGTGCTATAAATGCCTCTTGGCCTCAGTTTCTCTTAAAAATGTTTAATAATGAGTGTTTTCTATTTTACACAGAAAACACTGTAATGTTGTAAACTCCCGCCAATGTATGTTCCTTTCAAACTTTAAATGTCCTCAAAAATGGTTTATTTACCCACTAGGTCCGCCCTTAGGGTTATCGCAAGTCGCATTCGGCCCTGTTCCTGTGTTTTTCGTTAAACCATGAAAATAAAAGAAATACATTGAAAACGACCCTCTTGCAGATCTCAAATTTCATATATTCCACTTCCCGGACCTTTTCGGGCCCGGGCTTCATCACTATCGCAAATCCAAGCCTCCCTTTTTATTTCGTTAAATAACGAAAATACATGAAATACATTAAAACTTTCTTGGGTGTGGACTTCAAAATTAATTAAATCCCAACTATAATGTCATCAGGTCCAGGTTATGAGGTCACCCATATGTATGTGCATAGGCCCCGCCACTTGGTTGGCACTGATAGCGATATTGCGATGCGATCTAATCAAAATCGCACATCACTCACTCCCCGGTCCTTTATATAACAAAACGTATGCTTCTCGTCGATCCAATCATCGGCAATCGTTGATCGGCGATGTCATGCATGCAACTCCAAATTGTCCTCTCCGTTTGGCTGATTGCGATTATCCACTTAGATCTAATAGTAGTTGTGTGTTACCCTGTTTAAGCTTATAATACTTTGTTTCTTTACTGTTTTGGAGTTTTTAAGCCTCCCAATAGTGTATTTCTGCCTTTCCAAGGGCTCTCCTCTTGCACCGATTTTGACCCATGGATGATTTTTTAGCAAATGCTGAAGATTTCAAGAGCATATATGGATCAAATTTTGTGCCTAGTGTTAGCTAGGCTAAAGGTGCCCTCGCGCCACTCTGCACGGTTATCAAATTTCTTCGTTGATCCTCACTGGTGCGCTCTTGTTATTATGAGTTTATTATATATCTAATCTACTTCTTAAGGTTTCTAAGCACACATTTAACAGCAACAACTAGTGCACGCAATCATAAATATGCATAAATCTAGAACATAAGCAACATATCGATTCTTAATAGAGCACACAATGATTCAGAAACTCTTATCTTTATTTATCTCTTTCTCAGTACAACCAGATCCGCCCTGCGAACTCAGCTGCAAGGGTCTGCGCACACAGCTGCAGAGCCTCTATCTATCTATTAGCACCCTTGACTCGGACTTACAAACGCAGAGATAACATTGCCTTCATAAACCCATAACATTAAGATCCAAAACTAAAAACTGACTTCTAACCTTAGAGCCTTGCTCTATTTATACATTCCCATGGCCCGTGGACCATGGGCAGGCCAACTCATTTTCTATTTTCTTACATTATTTTCGAGCAAACAACCCTTTGACATGACTCATTACAATTTGCGCTCCGTGCACCTCGTGGATCCTTTACCATACTATTACCCAAAATTGCAGACTTTAAGCCCCAAAACTGTTATGCAGGGCCTTTGCTACCCAACAGGCCCCCAACACAATCATCGTGACTCGTCCCGAGTCACTCGACTGGTGCGCCAATATTCGTGCGGAGGTCATTCAGCAATTACTGCGCTTCGCTTACACTCGCCACAAAGTCTTCTGTTGTATCCATTCTACGTGAGCCACTGATGTATCAGTATCAGTTTCAATTGCTTGTCCGAGTTCATTTACTGCATACATGTGTGCTAATTTTCCCTCGATGTTGGTGGAGACTGCGAATATGTCATCAAGCCAAGGCTAGATGCATTATTTAAGCAATGCTTCCTTCTACTGAGAGGTGTCAACTTGTGCCTTGAGAACCTAGGCCTCCCTCATTTTGGCCAATCACTACATGATGGCGACCATTTGCGCAGTCCCTAGACTTTGTCATAAGACTGTTGTAACTCCCGCACTTCTGTCTCTACCTGTTGTAGCATTGGATCTTCCTGGAGGGATGTGAGCATAAGGAGGGACTGATCCAACAATCTTGCGCACTCTTGGACAGCGCGCTTTATCACTTCTAAGCCTGCTTGAATTTTTCCGTGGCGCTGCTCTCAAACTTCCAGGGTTGTGGGTGGCTGCACCTTTAGTCTTAGCTCATCAATTTATAAATTTAATTCCCGCTAAGCTTTCATGGCCTCTTCTTGGGACGTATGAAATCATGTGGCCATGTGATCAATCTTGTCAGCTACGGGAAGTTCTACTGGCACAGCAAACTCTGGTACCTTGTTGCAGGCCTCCCCCACAGCCTGTTCCAATTCTTGGTTGCATACAACCAAGTCATCTCATTGTAGACTAACCTGCTCCAGATTTTCCTTGTGCTCCATTAGGATTTGGAGGGCGCAGCCTTCCCTAGCATGAATCTCACTGGTTACCCCATCCTGCAGTTGGTATAGGGTTTCTCTAGGAAGGGTAGCCAAATTCAACCCCCAATTGTGCATGTCACCTTTGGCTTTAGCTAAGACAGTGCCTACTGGCAACAATAAAGTGTTCATTGCGAGGGTATGCACCATCTACTTGGATGTGGATGTGTCGTCTACTAGGTTTGTTATCATCCCTCCCAGAGAATGCACCTATAAGGCCTATAGCTGTGCTTTGAGCTACCCCAACACAGTTGTCTGCTCTGTCATCAGCTCCTCCAATGCCCCTTTAGTGACATGACGTGTTGGGTCACTGCTGTCTAGAAACTCTTTCTCTAAAGGCTTTGCGATATTTTTCTTTTTGCGTGTATGTGGGGACTCCTTGATGCGTGGCCTCTTGCCTTGGGTCAATTTGGTGGGAAGGCTCGTGCATTCTTGTGTCTCCATTTCCCTCTACATTTTCTACTCCGAGTACATTTCCTGATCTTCCCTAATCTCTTCAGCGATTACTGCCTGGGTTGCCTCTGGCTGCGAAGCTGCCTTATGTACCTAATGCATCCTTTTCGCCATTTTCGTGAGTAGCAGCTAGATTTCCTTCTTTCGTTGCTATTCTGCCATCCTTTCTAATGCAACCACATCTGGGGCGCCCCACTCTGGAGGCCATGTTGCCATTACCTCATTAATTTCATCATCTGTTACAATGAATAGAAGCTTTACCCATGTTTGTTTTGGATCCTTCCATGCTCGGATATATAGCTTATGCATGTCCGCTTTGAACCCAGTCGTGCTTTGCAAATTGTTGTATACTCTCAGGGTTAGCCGTAGTCTGTGAGGGATCCATGTCTGAATACTCACTTCCATGAATATCCAAAATACCTTGATCTCATGAACCCTAGTGGTGCCCTTTGTAGCCCAGAGCGAGTTATATTGTACTGCTTCAAGTAGGTTCTCCTCAATTTTGGGAAACTAGTTACCTTGCGATAGTTTTCCTACAACTAGAAGTATTGATAGTACCAACCATGCATAATGGAAAGTCTTACCTTTCTCCTATGCCTCCTTCCAATTTGTCAAAAATTCGTCGTATAGAAACCGCGCCCAGTTGAACTGAACCCCTTATGCACAGTGCTTCGCAAGTGCAATGACAAGGGCTGGTACCTCATCTGCACGGAATATCCTCATGAGTTTACTGGCCAGTAGCTAGGTGGTGACTCACACTCCTTGGTCTTTGATGCTTGCTATTACATACCCGCGCTTCTCCTTTTCCATCTTATATTTAGCCTTCATTGCTTCTGCGAGACCCACATCGCTACTTGTGTTGGCTATGTCTGCGGGGTCATTCCCTTTTGTAGGCAAATGGGTAATTTAGTGTACTAAATCGGCCATGATGGGAATTGGTTTCTCCAACCATAGATACCCCTCATGTACCATACATAGTAACTGTCAGATAACAAAAATGGTGATAGTTGCGCGGTGATAGTGGGGTATCCACCTCAGATTGAGTAATCCTGCCTTCTCCAAACCCTGTAACCACTTCCCCTGTAGTAATTTCTCTTTGGCCAATTGGGGGAACTTCTCACTATCCACAAGATTCCAATATTCGAACTTGATACTCAATACTCAGCCCAGCGGCAAACCATCAATCCTTATCTCATCCAGGAGAAGCAAGGTCTAGAGCGTACTCTTCGTGGCATCTAGGTCTTTCAGTATATTGGTCATCCCGTTCCATGGAGAGATATATGGTGGTAGCGAAGGTATGTGGACAACATCCTCTGCTTCATCATCTTGTGCTTCAATCTGAGAGATTAGAACCTTCAAATCTTCCTCATCCTCATCGATTTTAGTGGTGATTGCTTTGCCCTTTTTTGCCACTCACAATTTACTAAATATTGGTACCCAGACTGGCCCCATAGTTTGTTTGTTTTTTCAAGGTCGCCATGTACGTGGAGACTTTGGAACATCGTGGGTAGCAATTGCTTCTTCCAGCTCCTCCTGGGTCGGATACACCTCTTTCGCAAACCATGCTTGAGTTCTAGCCATGGTACTCATGGGAGGCCTGATAGCTCGGTGCTTGTTGTTTTTTCCTGGCTCAAATCCCAAATATCATAGTGTTGTCCAAGGGTTTTTGTAGGAATGCGTGAGTTTGAATGTAACCTTGCTAACCGACTGGCCCTACACGGAACCTTCTTTCCGCACCAGCCTCCCGCAGACTTGTTTATAGTCCCCTGCCTTCTTTCAACTACTTCGGGCACTGAGACTGTGCTTTCCACAGCTATTCAGGTAGTCACACCCTAGGTGCAATGTCTCATCTTTCCTGCTAGCCCGAGCTACGTGCACCTTTCGAGTACCCTCGTATCTATTATCCCCTTATGCGTTGTTGTATATGGTGCATTCCCCTATTGGTGTGGTCGCAGCCATGATAGCAGGGTCGTAGCTCGTTCTAGTATCAAGGTAGGCCTGTCCTAACCTAGTTACCTTCTTTGCAGCTTCGTGTGGCCAGCTTCTGCAACACCAATTTTCATTTTGCTGATTCCTTCCTCCAACATATCACTTTTCATTCTCAGCCACGCCCATTCTTCGTCGATTTCGCGAAGCCTACTGCTTCCGTACCCCTTCTTGGTTTCCTCTTGTCTTATCATTGATAAGATTAGCTTTGCTCGCCTCCTTCTGCTGATGAGCTTATAGGCCCATCGAACTCCTGGTATCTGCATATTCCCAGTGGGTCATCTTATCAGGCAGACGTTGTTCATGCTCCCCCCTGTTTTCCTACTGGATTTGTCGAGAACAGTTGGCGGAATGCATCACATTTTTGAATTCATATTTTTTATTCTTAGTCGTTTAGGCATTTGCACAACATACACATGCACCCTACACTGCCAATGGATGCTCACCCCGTTTTTTTCCTCCAAACTGTATGTGCGCCTGCCTTCTACATTCGTGCCACTTTCTCCTAGTCTTTTGGCATGTACTCCATAGTTGTTGCGCACAGCAGCCCCGTTAGCGCACCTGGCTGATTTTGTTCCAAACTTTCCATTTCACTATGGTCTACAAGTTCCTTTGGTAGCTCTCTTTCTTCTATCATTACATGGTGTAGTGATCTAACCATCATATTACAATTTAGCATCGTTACCTCATGCAATCGGTTCTGACATTTCTCAATCTCTTCATCTGAGTCCGACATGCAGGAACTATCACATTCCCATGAGATCCTCCCGTCCACTGTCAAATTCACCCGATCCTGATCTTGTGCTGTGATCTGGTAGATACATTCTAGCTCATCATCATTTCCCTCATCGTGCACAGGCTCAGTGTAGCACGCCCCTTCAGCTAGGTCCAGTGGAACCACTACGCGAAGAGACTTTTTCTTGAATATCATTTTCATCTCTTTAGGTTGATGAATCCATTCATATCCGTAGCCTAGTTTATCCTTAACAATGTAGGATACGGGTTACTATCATCCACAATTTCTATTACCTCAAAATATGTCTATGTGCTCGCACCTTCGATGTCTACTATGACTCCATGCAGTCTCCCCATGGGCAAGATCTTTTGTTGGTCCACCATCCGTAATAGAATAGGAGACCATTGTAGTGCAGGCCTGCCCATGCACTCCCAGTTCTGTTTAGGTAGGCCATTCACATCTGACCCCAAATCTAGAATGACCTAATCCATCTCATAGTCACCACTTTGGGCAGTCAACTGCATTTCCCGCCCGGTGCATAAAGCATGCTTGCCTAGTTTCCGAACCATGCGTGGTTCACCCGACCCTGTGCACCTAGTTATCAACTCTTGAAGTCCCTTAACTACTTTATTGTCTCGTAGTAGCTTCATGCACGTCTCTAAAAAGGTATTTAGCATAGATGGATCAATTTCTGACTCAGTTTGATCCTTGCTACCAGAAGTAGAAGCCTCCACGAAGCTCTTCTTAGCTTCTATAAATGTTTCCTTCACGTGTTCTAGGTCAAACTCAGGTTGCTTTGTAGCGGCCTTGCAAACCCATGTATCCTCCTTAGGTTCCTTCCCCTTATCCTCTCTCGTATTTACACCACTTCTGAGCACCATGTTCACGTTAGGGTCCTCATCGCGTAGTTCAGCCTTCATCATTTGAACATTCTGAGTGGGAGTAGACTCAAGCACCCCTTTCTAGCGCATCTGTGTAATTAGTGTAGGGAAATCTACTACTTCATGATCAAACTGGTAACAGTCCTGGAAACATGTTCTAGTCAGGTTCGTGCAGTCATGCACTTAGTGCCCAGGTCCTCCCCAATTTTAACAGATTAATTGTCTGTGCCCTCGTCCGGGTCCCATTCCTCCTCATCCCCAACCGCGTCCCTGGAATCCGCCACGTGCTATTGCTGCAGCGGGATCCTGACCTCACGCCTCTATCTGCATCCTACAAGCATATGTTCAATCCATTAGCAACTCATAACTTTGGAAATTTCATTCGTCATGGCCCATCGATCTACAAAAATTGCAAAATAGCTGTTGGGGGGGTTGTATAAGTTTCTGCAATAGATGGCAATTGTTTGTGGCATGCTTTCCTCCCACCTGACAAATCATGCACCAGAGTGTAGGTGCCATGCTTGGCCCCACTTATGCCTCTGGTCGCAATGGCATTGGTCCCCCCCTGCCAAATAGTTCACGATTATCGGGCAATGATCCTTATCATGGCCCTGGCCTTTACACTTTATGCACCACACCTCTTCGTGCACCTCTGACTAGGGTGCCTTTTCTTGTTTCAAACTTTACATCTCTAAACATAGGTTTTGTAGTTGTGAGTGGATTTGCTAAACTCCCAACCCTGGATTATTTATTAGCGTTTCGTGCAACCTCATCGCTATCTCTAAGGCTTCAATTTGGGTTGAGATCTTTTGCTGTGACAGCGTCGTCCTCAAATGTGGTGTCAAAGATGCCACAAACCACGTGCAGTGTTGCACATCTGTCAGCGTCATGTTAGCCTCATGGATTGTACTCTTCAACCTCTGATCCAAATCCCATGGAGTTTCACCAGGTAGCATCACGATCTCTTTGAACCTGATGATCGACTACGTCTCTGATTTTGGCCAGCTAAATTCTTTGTTTAACACATCCTAGATCTTCGCTATTCCCACATTCGGATGATCAATAGAATGATTTATATACCACGTCAACACATGATCCTATAGCATGCTTACCATAGTAACCCTTTTGATGTTATCATCTGTTACACCTTGGGCTTCCCATACAACCTTTACCACGAACCAGAACTAATTTGGTTCTTCATTTCCTACACCTCTAAATATAGGCAACTTGATCGCACTCACCATTCCAACCCTTGGTGGTGGCAGAGGTGGGGTAGGTGAAGATTTGTTTGATGTAGGTGAATTAGGCGATGGCATGGACGGTGGTGATATTAGTGGAATGCGTTGCTTTATCATTCGGACTGTGCTTCTCAGAGAGAACCCTGCGAACTCCTCCTTTCTTTCTCGCGAAAGTGAAATCAAAGGACTATTCTCTAATCCTTCAGTTCCTTGGTAGCCTCTTTCACTCTGCATTACCCCAAACATCAATGGATGCGCATAACCTATTTTTCACATAACAACAGTTTAATCCAAGTATTCAACGATGGATGTACTTACCCTGCGGTCCTTGGAGGAAGCGCCTTTCTGCTTCGCTATAACTCACAGTTGTGTCTATCATGAACTCGATGATAAACCCTCCTATTATTTGATCCAACCAATGATATATTGCCCGTGCTATTTTATCTTCAGATGCTTCTAGCCTGCGCACCAGCTCTGGAGTCCACACGATGGGCTGATCTAATCTACACCTTCCCTGACTGTCAGCTAGCCTCACAATCCACTCATACAGCTTTGTCGAGAAGGACGCGAAGAATATTTCATGGATTTTGGTGTATATGTAGTGATCCAGCCACCTTTCCTCATATATATGCGGATTTGTATTTTCCTGTACCTCGAACTCATGAAGCTTCTGATCCAACCAATCTTCAAGTTCTTTCTTCATAGGGTTCCAGTGTTCCGACATCAAACATCCCTTAGGCAGATCCCGGTCCCAGAAATAGAACCATTTGTTGGCTTATTGGGGACTAACCCAGGTTAGTAAGCATTATTAGCCAAACAAATCCTGCACTACTGGCCCTTTCAGCAATATTCCGTGGAGCGCGGATTGAAGTCTCACCCGAGGTAGTAGGGGAGGGTGCTGGAACTAGGTTTCTACACCCTTGGGATGTCTTGATGTGTTCTGGAGGGTTCGCAAACTAATTTGCACCCTCACGCCACTCTACACGGTTATTAGGTTTCCACGTACATCCTCACTAATGCGCTCTTGTTATTATGAGTTTATTATAGATATAATCTACTTCTTAAGGTTTCTAAGCACACATTTAATAGCAACAACCAGTGCAAGCAATCATGGATATGCATAAATCCAGAACATAAGCAACAAATCAATTCTTAATAGACCACACAATGATTTAGAAACTCTTATATTTATTTATCTCTTTCTCAGTACAACCAGATCCACCCTACGCACTCAGCTGCAGGGGTCCGCGCACACAGCTGCAGACTCTACCAGGCCGTTGCACACACAGTTGCAGAGCCTCTATCTATCTATCAGCACCCTTGACTCAGACTTACAGATGCAGAGAGAATATTGCCTTCATAAACCCATAAAATTAAGATCTAAAACTAAAAACTGACTTCTAACCTTAGAGCCTTGCTCTATTTATACATTCCCATGGTCCATGCCACGGACCATGGGTAGGTCGACTCACTTTCTATTTTCTTACATTATTTTCGGGTGGACAACCCTTTGACTTGACTCATTACAATTTGCGTTCTGTGCACCTCGTGGATCCTTTACCATACTATTACCTAAAATTGTGGACTTCAAGCCCTAAAACTGTTACGCAAGGCCTCTGCTACCCAAAAATATCCCCACTTGATTGGGAGATTGATGTATGTATGAGCCATTGATGATAGCAAGGCCATACTCACATAGTTGAGTTATAGAGTCATGTTATTATTTTACAAAATATATTTTCAGACTTTGCATGTGCTCAAGGGGAGCATGGACGGTTTAGTGCATCTCAACATGTACAAAGGGGGAGCTTAATCGGAGAATTTAGCATGTACTCAGGGGAAGCATGGACAACATAATGTATATCAAAGGGGGAGATTATCTTGGTCTGCCTTTGCCCTTGATGTCAAAGGGTGAGAGTGTCTTGGTGTTGTTGTTGCCATCAAGTCCAGGGGAAGATTGTTGGCATTATGATACAGGTGTTGTCCTTGATGGAAACTCACACAGATGATAGTTCACAGTGAAATAGGTTAACAACAAAGGATTACAGATTAGACACTAGAGATTGAAGATAGAAAGTGGTTTAAGAATTATATGCTAGTTCACTTTGTCCAAGCAGTGTATACATGCAGGTTAACAGAACAAAATAAGCATATACATATACATGCACTTTCATAGAAGGAAAAGCACGTATGGGATGGAAAATCAAGGTTTTGGTCCAAGGTATTGGTCCAAGGTATTTGTCCCAAGGTATTTGGTCTGAGCTATTGGTATGAGCTATTTGGTCCAAGGTATAGGTCCTAAGTGGTTTTGGTCCAAGGTATTGAGAAAGGCCTAAAAATATATAAGGAGGACAAGATCATTAGGCCAAGTGTGAAAAGTAATGAATATCTTATGAAGAGTGAGATCAAAAGAAAATATGCATGTTATGGGTTACTAATGCTTTGCTTGATCTAGACTAAATATGCACCTGATCATTTGATGATAGATGAGATCTAATGATGGATCAAGATCATAATGACTTATATTATGTGATCTGATAATGGATGGGCTAGATCTGATTGCTAACACATGTTTTATCCTTTATATGTGATGATCTAGGTATGTCTAAAGTCGGGAATTGCAGCGAAGTTATAAGTAAGTATTTGCAGATCTATACGATGGTTCGCTTTGGTGAAGATGCGTAAACACACTGGTTTGGCTCTTCCAAGTAGTGTATGCAAAAGAAAATCTTGATGTTCAAGGATGATTGATCTATCATATAAGTGATGTTGTTTTACTGTTTTCTGTCAATGAATTCTTCTTAGATCTGAATGTAAAACTGAATGCATAAGGAGGCTGGTATTTGATTGATTGATTTTATAAGTGAGAAGAAGTGATCTCTATTGTTGCCTATGTAAAGCTCTATAAGTTGACAGTAGATGTTCAGTACATTGTTGGTTGGTACAGACTTGATTCAAAAGTTTATATTTGCAGTAGTTTTGAAGGTATACACAGGTTTTATTAATGGAAGTAGCATATACACACAGTTTGGGTTCAGCCAAGTAGCGTATACATTCCGATGCATGGTTTTTAAGGTTACAGTTGGTTCTGAATGATGATGCAGTGCTTTGGGTTCAGATCTATGTACTGATTACAGTGATCTGTCTTTTCTAGTTGATTGGTTGAATTTGATTAAGTTTGAATGAATGGTTGATTTAGTTGTGCCAGAGGTTCAATGATTGTTTGATTCAGTTGTTCAGTGATTGTTTTATGTCATAGGTTTCAGTGACTGATTGATTCAGAGATTGATGATTGGGTTTCATTTATATCAGAGATTGATGATTCGGTTTCAGTTATATCAGATATTGATGATTGTAGATCTATATGCTGGTTCACTTTGGTAAAAACGCATATACACGTTGGTTCGGCACATCCATGTAGCGTATAAATTATGAAATATGATATTTGAAGTTGCACTTGGTTCTAGTTTGTTGGCATTATGGTTCTGGTATGATTTTTAGATGTTGTACTTGATGGAAACACTCTCATTTTGATGAAAATAAAGAAGTACGCAGGAGAATAGTTCAGGAGGTGCGTACCTGCAAGCATGACATGCAGGGACTGCGTCCAAATACGCGGGTTACTCTTTCATGAGGTGCGTACCCCAGTGCACACATTCCAAGACAGTAAAGCGCGCACACGTGGGGTTTCCTATGGTATTTAGCCGACGATTTTACATTATCATGGTTTTGGCCCGTGGTATTAGTCCATGTTTTAAGGAAGATCATGCCTATATAAAGCCAAGAAGATCATTTGGCATGAGCATCTTTTGTGTAATTGAATATCTCAAGATCTGATTTATTGGGTTCTCGGTTTAAAGAGGTTGATCTATAAAGGAGAAGTTAGAAGAAAATTTGCGAAGGGTGATCTCTTGAGCGCCAGTTCAGATCTGAGCATCTGACTTTATTTCAGCCCTAGTCAGAGGTACGCAGAATCAGCGAAGGAGAAGCGCGTGGGTACACAGAGGCGACGAAGGTTCAGTGTGTGGGTACGCAGAGGAAACGAAGGGTCAGTGCGTGGGTACGCAGGGGCGACGAAGGTTCAGTGCGTGGGTACGCAGGGGCGACGAAGGTTCAGTGCGTGGGTACGCAGGGAGACAGTGCTTCAGGTGCGTGCCTTCTGTAGCAGCACGCGGCGCAATTATTCTTTTGAGTGCGTACCTGCTGTAAAATTACGCGGCGCAATTATTCTTTTGAGTGCGTACCTGCTGTAAAAGTACGCGGCACGATTATTCTTTTGAGTGCGTATCTACTGAGCAGTACGCGGTACAATAGTGCATTTGGGTGCGTACTGTACGCAGATCAGTGAAAGGAGCAGTGCGTGGCCACGCAGTACAGCAGAAAGGGCTCTGCGAGTATACGCAGAGAGACAGAGGGTGAAGTGCGTAGCGACGCACACCAGTAAAAAGAAAAACTGTGTATCTGTTCTAAGATCTTCTGTTGGTTGAATTTTTCTGTTGACAAGGTGTTCTGGGTTCTGTTCTACTATTGTTGATCTGGTTATTGCAGTTGACTATATAATTTACATGTACTTGATGATCATTTGATGTATATGGATCCAGTTTGAAAATTTATGAAAAGTGGTCCTTGAAAAGAAGTAGGGGGTTGTAGCTCCCTTTCAGGAGAGACTGGAAAACGAGAGAGAGTTGTAGCTCTCAGCAGGTTGCAGCCTGTGTACTGGTAAAGGACTGCACCAGTACAAGACCATTGTAAAAGGAGTTTCTAATTTGAAAGAAGATAGAGACATATTGCAGCAGGTGGTTTTCACCCACATTGGGTTTCCACCTTATATCTGGTGTTCTTTGATGTGACTGTCTGCTTTTCTTGTTCATGCTCATTATTTATGATATTGGTATGCAAAAATAAGTCAAAGTATAAATAAGAAAGATTTGGTAAAAGAATTAGATAATACTGATTCACCCCCGCTCTCAGTATTATTGTCAACAATAAACCTCGATTACAACATCCTACTGGGAAGGCCCTGGATTTATGCTATGGCCGCTGTTGTGTCAACATACTTTAGAAAGACTGCATTTCCTTTTCAAGGAGGAATTACAATCGTTTACCAACAAACCTTTCTCCCCAACAGTTCACAACTTATGGGAAGCATCTTGATGATCCATGGAAGCTCTCAATCACTTCAAAACATCGGAGTAAGCCTCCTAAAAGACCCTACATTGATGGGTACTTATGCTCTACCACCTCCGAGTAATCTGGCAGAAGTGGCCACAGTGGGAACCTGTAATATGGTATCTTCTATGTCTACAAAGATTCAGAAGATTTCCAAACATGATGTTAGCATGGATCATTGCCAAGTATTGCCTCCAAGCCCAATAGAAATATTGTAGCAATCAATGTTCTCGGCCTGGGCGGCAAACCCAAATCAATGCTCATCGAGTGTTTGGATAGATAGGTCTAAGGAATATGGCACCTCTTCATATTGTTGGTCACATGTACATTCTACAGACGAAGGAATCATTCAATCAATGATGATAGGAGAGGCACCATGGGAAGATTACCACCATCGTTCCCATCTTCTGAATTACCACGAAGATTGTTCCAACGACCTTAACCATCCTTCAATTTTTGATTTTCTATCAAATACTATAAATACAGTGGATTTTGAGTGAAATCTATCCAATATTGAAGAAACTATCGCCATAAATATCTCGACCAAACTAGATGTTGTAGAGAATATTCATGTCGGCAAATCTTGTTCTTCTTTAGAACTGGAAATATATTGTGCTCTCTTTCATGAGTTCAGAGATGCCTTTGCATGGTCATATGAAGAAATGCCGGGCATTGACTCGAGCATAGTTGAACACGAAATTAAGATGTATCTAGATGTCAAACCGGTACGACAACGGCTTCAGCAGGTGCACCCTAAGAAAGCTGTTGCCATCAAGGCAGAAGTTGAAAAACTTTTAAATGTTGGTTTCATTTACCCGGTTCCTCTAACTAATTGCATATTGAACATTGTTCCTATGATGAAAAAGAAGGGGATGATTAGAGTGTGCGTCGATTACAGGGATGTAAATCAAGCTTGTCCAAAGGACAACTACCCTACACCCTTCATTGACTAGATAATTGATGAAGGCGCTAGATGTGAAATCTTTTCGTTTATGGACGGATTTTCCAAGTACAATAAAATAAATATCTGCCCACAGGACCATTCAAAGACTGCATTTATTTGTCCATGGGGCACATTCAAGTATCGTAAGATACCTTTCAGTTTAAAGAACGTAGGGGAAAATTTTTATAGGGCTATGAATTATGCCTTCCATGACATCAAGAACATCGTTCAACCATATCTTGACGATCTTCTGACTCATTCGCAAAAGCAGACTGATCATCCGCAGCATTTGAGAGCCATATTTCTACGTTGTTGACACTACAAGATATGATTGAATCCGCACAAGTGTGTGTTTTGTGTCAGCTCTGGTCATTTACTTGGCTTTGTGGTTTCAAAGGATGGGATTCATCTCGACCCATGTAAGATTCAGGCGATCATCGATATGCCTCTACCTTCAAATTTGCTTTAGATTTAGAAACTCCAAGGGAAAGCAAACTTTCTGAGGAGGTTCATTCCAAATTACGCTGAACTTGCTAAAGGTTATACGCGTCTTTTGAAAAAAGAAGTGCTCTTCAACTGGGATCAGGTTGCACAAGCTTACTTTGATGATCTAAAGGAATCTCTAATAAAAGCATCATTAATGTACACTCCTAACTATCAAAAAAACTTTAACCTGTATCTAGTTGCAGCAAATACGACCATTGCAATGGTTTTAGTTCAAGAAGACAATGGAATCGAACATCTTGTCTATTATTTAAGTCAAAACTTAAATGATACAGAAAGAAAGTACTCCTATGTTGAAAAGCTGGCTCTTGCGGCTGTTCAAGAAGTACAGAGATCTAGACACTATATCCTCCTTCGCAAAACTACCATTTTGTCATATTGCAACCCTATGACTTACATCTTGTCGAGTCAGTTACTTGGGGGCTAATATTTGAAATGGATAGCTATTTTGCAAGAGTTTGATCTGGAATTCGTAAAATCCAAATCAAATAAATCTCTAGTTTTCGCGGAGTTACTATGTGACTTCCCATTGTCATCCAACGATTCAACATCTAGAGCATCAATCATGGATGAATCTTTGTTTTTGATATCATCGAGCAATCCGTGGTATGGAGATATAATCATCTATCTCCAAACCCAAACATAGAGGCCTGATACCTCTCGCTCTAAACAACGACATACTCAATACCAAGAAAAAGACTACATGATTGTCAGTGATACACTTTACTATCGTGGTATCGATACAGTTCTACGAAGGTGCCTCACCCATGAGGAGGCCGAAAAAGGCCTGAATGATTTTCATTCAGGAGCATGTGGGGGGCATCAATCTGGTTATGCTACGGCACAAAAGATTTTACGAGCAGGATACTTCTGGTCAACAATGTTTAAAGATTGCATAACCATAGTCAGAAGTTTCCATGCTTGTCAAATCTTCGACCGCAAAACTAGAATACCACCCAAACCTCTGCATCCAGTAGTTGTTGTTGGGCCATTCGCCAAATGGGGCATAAATTTCATGACATGTAACCCTACCACGGCTGGGGGGCATGGGTATATCATAGTCGCTGTTGACTATTTTATGAAATGGGCCGAGGCGATGCCTACATTAAACAACAGCGGCAAAATGGCTACTCTTTTCTTTTTCAATAATGTAGTCTCCAGATTCGGTGTTCCACAAGCTATAGTCACAGATCATGGATCGTATTTCCACAATCACATGATGGTTGAATTGGCTGACAAATTAGAACTTTCCCATGATAGTTCCACTCTGTATTATCCGCAAGTTAATGAACAGGTTGAGACAATCAACAAAGTCCTGAAGTGCATGCTGCAAAGGATGATTGGAGTCCATAAATGGAATTGGCACCTAATATTGTACTCGGCCTTGTGGGCATACTAGACATCGGTAAGAAATGCAACTAGATTTACACCCTTTTAGCTGGTGTATGGCATGGAAGTAGTTTTACCAATTTAGTGTGAGATTTCATCTCTCAAGCTCACAGTTGACCTTCTCCCCAGAACCTAAGAGGAAGAAGCTCATTTCTTGGAATTAATCCAATTGGATGAAACCCATCGTGATGCCGCCTTGGCTAATGAAGCCCATAAGAAACAAGTCAAGGCACAATTTGACAAGAATGTCAAACCCCGTGTCTTCTCAGAAGGTTGACCTAGTCTTACTTTATGATCAGGAGCCCGATAAATTGGGAGCATGTAAGTTCCAGTCTTTGTGGATGGGTCCCTATATTGTTAAGAGTGTATTAGCAAAAGGAGAGTACGAGATAGTAGATTACGATGCGATTCCACTGTTGCAACCCTGGAACGGGTTGTACCTTAAGCGTTACTATGCTTGACTAAGTGTAGTAATCTCTTCGTGTGCTTTTGTTACATTTTTGTTTTCATCAAGAGTGATCGTTTTGGTTAGGTAATATGCTTTTTCATTTGTTGTAGATGTCAAACCTATTGGAATCATTTGTTGGATATGCTGACAAAGCTAATCGTAGTACGCGGAACCTTTCTTCTGCAGCCCGAGCCATTTTTTATCCAAGCGATGAGTTAGTGAGTTTCAGAGGGGTATGTATTGGTTGATCAACAAACAACATTGCTGAGCATAGTGCATTGATAGAATTTCTCTCTGATGCCATCGCACGTGGCGTATGCTAACTTATTTTCAAGCTAGACTCACAACTCGTCATCCTACAGCTTACTAGCATCTATTCCGTTCGGAATCCAGCTATCTATCGTATGTTCCTAAGGGTCAGGATTTTGGAAAGGCAATTTGATTCTATTCAATATCAACACATTTCCAGAAACTTAAACACATTAACTGATTCATTAGAAAATTATGTGTTAGATAGGCATTTGCAGCATTTATAAGAGAAAAGCATTTCATCAACATTTGCATCAGGATCATATAACTTAACCAAAATGAAGCTCCAAAAATAAAAAATATATATAACTGTTTATAGTTTTTCAAAATGTTCTGTGTCCAGGACAAAATTAGTCATACGACGCAAAAACTCAAAAATGCAGAAGAGCACCCTAGACTAATGGTGCTGGTGATAGCAAGTCACTGCCTATGTGATCGTACGAAAGAGCCTAGTCCATCGGCTCGGCATGCCAGTGGTATGGCGCTATAGTCTTAGAGGTAACTTGTCAGTCCTCACATCCTGAATACCAAGGGTGAGACCCTCGATCTGTTACTGCAATACTTAAAGGGTCTCGGTTACATCCAGATCACGAAGGATAGCCCTCCCTACAGCCTCTCCTGCTGGAATGGCAGCTACTACCCTATGGCGCACTGTTGGTCGCATTGGTCTAATATCTGCACAAATATATGGGTTTCATTAGTCTTGATAACATTTAAAATACACAAGAACATTATGAAAGCAATAAATAGAGATATGGTCAGATCTTTTTACCTATAACACCCCACTGCTCGCCAGCTGGTAGCACCAAATATGGGTCACCCCGGAAATCCATCTCGGCATATGGGTACTCGGCATAAACCATCTGCTAGGTTGAACCACTCAAAAGAAGGAATTAGAGAATGAAATCTATGATTGACTAGCACGTCTCGCCATAAGATCAACCCATCTCTGCATCTGTGACTCCGTCGGTGCTGGAAATCCGAGTGAAATGTACTTTGGCTGCATCAGTGGGATCCTCTCCAAGGCAAAAGCGGTCATGATAGAACCATAACCAAAGTTCTTGGATCTTCCATTCTTCACCTTGGTAAGCTATTCTTTTATCACTGGAAGTACTGCATCACACCAGTTGAATACCTTGGGTTCAAGGCATTCCAAGGCACACTGCATATAGGACCTGTTGGCTAAGTGAAGAGCCATGCTACCAGCCAATCTAGCAAAGGTGAATAAAATAGTCCTCAAGGACCAGTCAGTGACATCTTGAATACTGATATTGCCATCCCTGCTTGGTTGAGATCCATGTCTACAGAATCGGTGAATATAATCCCTCACGGATTTACCCCCACGGGCGGATCCTGATAGTGAGAGAGGGGCACCACACCTTGATAAACTGGTCAAGAAATAGATATCCTCAATTATCAAAGGGATGGATTTACCTCGAATCTATAACACTTGGTTGATTGGATCCCATGTATTGAGAAAATATTGCAACAAATTGATTTGTTTCCTCATGCTAGATATGCGGAAGAACTTGAGCAAGCCACAGTTCTGCAATGCAGTCACTGTACCTAGATCATGTAAAGAAATCATATCCTCTTCTTCATGCTCACGTTCACTCCATGTAACAACCATCTTGCTCCGATGAATATCTGAAAAACAAACAAGAGAAGAATTAGGATCTTGATTTGGCCAAAAACAAGCAAACTTTCCATGAAAAATCAGTGCATAAAATTTCTTCCTTGCGCCCATCACACCCTAGTTGTGTACTAGGTGAGATGCATACTAACTGGCCAATGGCCAACTCAGTATGCATCACACCTTTTGATCTATACTAGGTGCGATGGGGAGAGAACAAAAGGTTCAAACCCTAGAGGCTCAGAAAAATAGGAAAGCATGCTCAGAATCAAAAAAGGAAAGAATGTAATTGAAGAGCTTAGGGTTAGCTCCTACCTGGTCCAAACAGCATCAAAAATAGTCCACAGAATCTCCTAAAATCAGATGATGAAAATGAAGGGGGAAAACGCTTCTAGAGCTCCAACAATCCCAAATTTGAATGAAATGGTAAAAATGAGAGGTAAAAACTACTTTTATGTTACTGTTCACGTAATTCAAGTAAGGTATTGGTTTTTAAATCATTTTCAAAGCATGCATTTACATTTCTAATCAGTTTGATGGAGTAATTGAACAGGTAGTACGACCATCAAGAGAAAATAGTGTTAATGGTGAATTGAACACCTATGACTATTATCACGAGCAGTTTTACGTGAGGTTCAAGCTTGTTAAAAAATAAACCTAGCAATGAGCACATGTTCCCCTAGAGTTCAATCTCATTAAAAAATGAACCCACCTTCGCTAAATAACCATTGCGATTGCATAATTATCAGATTTTGAACCTTGGTCGCGTTCTTATCATCACCTCCACTCTTTTTTAGCTGATCATACGCCTCCATTTGATTGATTACCCCTTTTGAGGAACAACTACGACGAGTGATTTTTTTAGCCACCTTCTTTACACTACCATGATCGAAAAATTCCAAACCTTACCTGGAACCAGCTACTATCTGAAAACATCACTCGTTCCTCAAAAAACGAGTCTCCTTTAAGATCTTTTCATCTGACTCGTAAAATATGAAAAGATTGCTGAACAATTGGCCTCTCTAGCTCGTTAAAGTGATTGGAAGTGCCATTCCTCCTCTATATTTTAATCTTTTTGGACTTGAGGGATCGTTACACAAAAAGATCAAGTGCTTGTGTTGTTTGGCTCATTAAAACTATCGAAAAGTCATCCCTTTCGTATTATTTTATACTTTTTCAGACTTAAGGGATTATATTACGAAAAAGGAATACTGGAGTTGCCTTTCCATCTCTTTTTAGAATCTCTAAAATTGAAAAGGACCTAGTAATCTTTGTCATTAAACTCGTTAAAACAATAGAAACAAACTTGTCCATTACAGACGAGAGCGAGTTTCACTATCGCTAGACTCGTTAAAACATAGCTACAGGTTTGCCCGAAGGGAAAATTATAGAACAAGCGTATGTTATCCTCCTCAAGCTTGACAAAAATAAAGAGGTACTCGTCAACAATGACTGGGGAGAAATTGGGAAGAAAACTTGAAGAAACTTTATTGGTAGCAGGTCGCTCTTGAACATGACACTTTCACTCCATCATCATGTTTGAGTCAGGTTGGGTTATTCCGTTCACCGATCATATCACCATTGGTCCTCCATACCATCCATTTTTGGGGTTAACGCTACCAATCCATTTCAATTTCACCGATATGTTCAAGAGAAGTCACTCAGAGAATTCACCAACCTAGCTAACATCTCATCCATTGTAATACCTTCACGCTTCATTCTTTGATGACCACCATCCTAAACCTTGTATCATCAGATCGTTTTCACCTCCACAAAATCATTTGCTCTGTTTCATGCCATGGATGTGGGATTCATTAGGGCCCTCCTACAACGGGTCACGTTTTTTTGACATCAGCTCATTATCCAAGAATTCGACTTAGGAACAACCCTTTTAGTACTTTGAAGCTTGCATGCCTTAATGGCAAGTTTCTCACTTCCGGCGACAGGTTTACATCAATGGCCTTCGACCAAAATATTTTGCGTGGTGTTCGACATCGAATCATGTATTCACACCACATGAATTGTACTGCAGTACCTTGAGGGTCATTATCATTATGGGTGATTCCTCTCGCGCCTGTTAACAGCTTACATCATTGGCTGGTAATCAGGCGATGTCTTTCCATGTTCGAAATTAGAACATATTTTCACATGGATCGACTTGTACATTTGGTGAAGATTGAACGAGTTTGAAGAACTTCGATCTAGTTTCATCCATCCAGGATGTGATATATTCAGGAAAATAAAGACATCAAATGTACATCATAGTTGCACAGATAATCATCCAAGCTAAGGGATGATGGCTCTACCAGAATCATCAAGTCTGCGACGCGGACGATTGTCTGTCATATGTACATGAAAATGAATTTATAAATCTGAGCATGGGAATGCCTGCCTCAGCTAGATCATGACAATATTATGAAGATAATTTATTGTATTGTATCTTATTACAGGTCACCTTCCAGTTTGAAAAACCTCGGATCCTCATGATAAAGCATTTCACCCAACATCAGAAGGTTTACGACCTCATTCTTTTGGGGGAAACTGTTATAGACATATTTGGGAACTGCAACCCCAATATAATATGTCCATAAACCAAGGAATTATAAGCCTCTAAAAGTGTTGTTTCACACCCTAAAGGAGCAAGGTCAGCTGACTACATCATCTCCCAGAAGTTCTCCCTAAAAAACTACTCAGAACTGGTCAAAACTGGACCATACAGATTGCTCAGTGCTAAGGGTGTGCTGCATCTCATCTGCTACATGCAAAAAGTGCAATGCATACTGAAAAGCCCTTGTGTAGGGTGCGATGATCGAGATTAGACAAATGGCAGAGGCCGTTTTCTAGGTGGAGACCCAGAGAATCTTCTAGAAACTGCTCATTTGACACTTGCCTCTCTAAATTCACCCAGGGATGAGTAAGAGATTATGAAATCTCCAAATGGAACCAAGAACTATCAAAGAAATGACACCAATCAAAATCCCAGAAGCTAACTCACCCACCTGCAAATATCTATATATGGATCCCTCATCCTAGAAATCCAGAGGTTGAAATTTTGTATTTTGTAAGGAAGTGTTGTTGGTTTCTCTATGCAACATTATACTGTTGGGTGATCTAAGCTTTTCATGAGGTGAAGAGGGCTTTCATGCTGGGTGATGGCACTGGGTCAGACCAAAGGGTTGTAATTCTCTCTTCTACTACTTCTACAAATAAAGCTATTTGAGTTTTCCTCCATATTCTTGTATATTTCTGAATCTTGTTTTGATATATGCGTTTGTATGGTTAATATACATCTGATCCTAATAATATTGTTTATGGTTATAGATCTCTATGCTTTGATGGTATTATGTTACTTTGACTCTACAGGTTTTCTTTGAATTAGGACAAGTGAGGAAGGAGTGGAAAAAGCTCTATCAAGGGAGAGAGGAAACAAGCAACGATCCAAGCGAAAGACTGAGGTTGGTATTCTCTACTTCTCTCTCATCTATCTCTCATAAAGGAAAACAAAAGTAAATTTAAATTGTTTGTTTCTAAGATAGCTACCCATCTTAGTGGGACTAGCAGCTCTGAAAGGACACAAGTTTTCCTGATGACACAAGGGGTGATAGTTGACATCGAAGGTGAGAGCGCACTGGCAGATTTTGAGGTAATAGAGATTGTGGATGATAGGAATCCCTACCCTACACTCCTTGGAATCGATTGGGCCATTGACATGAATGGAGAAATCAACCTGAATAAGTGAAATATGATATTTGAAAAGAAGTCTCTCTATGTAGTGGTGCCACTGGATCTTGGAAAAGGACCGTGCTATATAGAACCAGTCTGTGATTATGAAAGTGATGACGATTTGGACCAGATTTTCAAGATAATGGTGCAAGACTAGGATTGGGTAAATCCAACAGTAGATGGGCATATCACATGGGACTATGAGAGCTCTTATACATCAGATTCAGATGAATAATTAGAGCACTGACAGGCTAGCTGCATGAAGTATCTATGCTCTGTTGTAATATGATGACCAAGTCATTGCACTGCGTGTCCTCAAAAGTAAAGAATCTACCTCACTATTATGGGCTAACTAATGTGGATCGCTTTTTGGATGCATTTGAGAGAGAATTTCTGGAGAATCATCGCTTCCAGGCCTTATATTGGGCACTGTGAGCTATGCCCACAAGATGGTGGTGTGCACACAAGGATAATTTCGGTGATTGGCGTGACTATAGGAGGATGATGAGAATAAGTTTTGGATAGCTGAAAATGTGGTTGACAGACAAGTATGATGGAAGGGATGATCCATGTGATCACCTAACCAAATGGACTAAGGCTTATGGAGTAGAGCCCCAGCCTGAATGGGTACATCGTTTTTGGCATATCTTGGATGTCATACCATTGAATTGGTACTTGGAAACATAACTCTGCAATGGCACTGAAGAATGGGCCATCTTGCACCAAGGGTTTATAGTGATGTTCATCTTTGAGGATGGGTTTGACTGTATTGATGTGACACTATAGAAGGTTAAATTAGGAATCTTTAGGATACTGCGGGATCCGTCAGACTTGATTCAACCTGATTGGACTACCCAGTTGAACCATGTGCTGGAATGCTATAATGTGAATCTGAAGAAGAAGAAGAGGATCCCAAAAAGGTTAATATTCCAGAACCTGAGGGTCACCACGAGGTTGAAGGTCCATAGATAGAGGATCCATACATAACCGTTCCACTGGAAACTAGGGAACTCAACATTGGCACGAAGGCGGAGCCAAAATTTGCAAATATTGGGGACTATTGGGATGATGCAACGATAAACAAGGTTGTTGAGCTCCTCCGAGAATATCAAGATTTGTTCCCCATGAAGTTTTCTGATTTGAAGGGAATAATAGGAAACCTGGGTGTCATGAAGATAACCTTGAAACGAGACGCAAAACTTGTAAAACAAAGACATTACTGCCTTAATCCAAAGTATAATGAAAGGGTTCGCATTGAGTTAGATAAGATGCTCGTAGTAGGAATTATTGAACCAGGGGAAGAATCTGATTGGGTAAGCTCAATAGTGGTTCAGGAAAAGAAACAGAAAGAAGAAATAGGATATGCATGGATCTACAAAAATTGAATGACGCTTGTGTGCATGATCCTTTCTCGACCCCGTTCATTGACGAGGTCCTAGATAATGTAGGCAGCTACGAAACATACTCTTTCATTGATGGGTTCTCTGGGTACCATCAAATCAAAATCACACCTAAGGATAAAAGCAATACGACCTTCGTGACTGAATGGGGATGTTTTCAGTACACCATGATGACTTTTGAGTTGAAGAATGTACCAACAATATTTTTGTGCATAGTCATTGCAGCATTCAAAGACTTCATTCATAAATTTCTAGAGCTATACTTTGATGATTATACAATGTTTGGGTTGGTCAAGCACCATGTGGCAAGTCTGCACTTGATGCTAGATACATTTTGGAGATACCAGATCACACTCAACCTGAAGAAATGCTTGTTTTGCGTCCCTTTTGGGATCTTGTTGGGTCATGTCATATGCAGAAAAGGATTGATGGTAGACCCTATTAACACCCAGGTTGTTCCCTATGACTCCCAAGGGAATACGGCCGGGGTAACCACTAACCAATCTCTGGATTACAGCTTCTAGCCCAGCTGTAATCAGAGAGGGCTCTCTCTTTAAGGTTTGTCTCTGTTCTGTGGAGATTTTAGGCTAGTTATGAAGTGAAGGTTTCTTTGATTTATGTTTGGTTGGGAGGATGTTTTCTGATAGTTTTGAAGTGTTCTCTGTAGGTAAAATTAATCCATTGGGAAATGGAGTCTGTGGCTGTTGGTTTCTTGAAATCTTGAGTTTGGTGCGGCTGGAGTTACAAGGCCTTTATATATTTCATGAAACAAAATTCAGATTGTGATAATGGAGTGTAAAGAACCAGTGAAAAACAGTTAAGAATTTTTCACTAAGCTGGGGTGTGAGAAAGGGATGTATTCCTCAGGAGCAAACTTGAATTCCTGAAACAATAGATCACTGTGATGATATAGTGTGAAAGGTAGCAATTAAGAATTACACTTTCATTACCATAACTGAAGAAAAGACATTTCTAATAGCTTAGATTGAGTTCAGGGTAATCTGTGATTAAATCCTGGAACTATTCTTTTTCCTTGTTATTAACTACTAAAACATGGGAAAGATTAATGATATATGAAAGATAACAAACATATCACAAAGAGTTACAAGAGAAACTTATTGAGTCATGAGATACGCAGGGATCCTATAACATTCAACTATACACCAGCAAAACATCAAGAGACACAGAGCTTTGGAAATTCCATCATCCTTTGTATTAATTCTCTAAAAATTTACAGTAGAAGAGGAGCAGAATAGATATCAAAAGATTTCTTACATCCAATGTCCAACCCCGGCTAACAAATGCGAGGGGGAATATATAGAAGTCTATTACAAAATATCTCAGGCATTGAGTCATCTGAGAAGGAAAATATCTTCATTAATTCGTACAGAGATTGCAGATGAAAAGTTATTGCAATATTTAATGAACTTTAAAGGCTCTTAACTCCTGTCAGAACAATTTTGACCTTTGGAGCTCACGGAGTCGGTTGAGCGCTTTGATATAACTGTTGAATGACGTGTCTGTGCAGTTGTATCTTTCTGTAGCTTCTCGGCCCTGTCACCTGTGACTGCTGATGCTGTTGTGGTGGCCGAATACTTGTGCTAATTTGGCTCAGCCTCTTTCTGCATATCATTGGGCTCAGCTTCTTTCTGCATACCTGCTGATGTGTCTTTATCTTCCTGTGTATGAAAATTTAAATTTTTTCAAAAAGTAAAATCACAATTACTGACTTTGATTTAACAGTAATTGTATCAAATTTTCCCACACATCCGGTGTAGGCAATTGATGCTTCAAAATTGACCCCATGGTCTCATCGGCCTCTGTATATTTGTAAAAATGGGGAGGCTCATCAAACAAATGTGTGATTTCATTCATAATAAAAAATAGACTTTCTACCCTGTTAAAAAGGGTTTTTCCTGTTATTGGTCCTGTTTCTTTTGATGAACTAGCTGCCTCTGAAATTTGATTTCCTGAAAAAGTGTTTACTCTCTTAGCATATTTCTCATGTGAGAGCAACTTTCCTGATGGCTCCAACAGGCTAGGCATACCCCTGTTTTGTAATGCCATAAACCTGTTCTGAAACTTGGTGATGTCTGCTTGCATATCCTGGACTCTTCTTTCCAGGGTCTGGATCAGGTTTCTCAATGTCAGGACCCTTTTTATCAGTGAGATGGTCTCTGTCCTGTTTCCAATTCCCATTTTGATGAGCTGGGAGCTTGTTCTGTAGTTTAGCACATTTATCATTCTAGTGGCAATCTCAGGCATACTGCCTAGAGATGCCCTTGCTCGTTGTATCTCTCTATGTGCTTTTCCAATTAGAATTATTTGCTCATGGATGGCCTCAATATACTCCCAATGATCTGTGATAGACTGGCCAATATGGCCCCACACGACCCTTTTGAGCTCAGATGTGACCTTGTCTAGTGTGAGCTCTTTTTCTAGATCAATTATCCTTTTCTTGAGGGCCTTTACCTCCCTCTCTCTTTCAGCCACATTCTGCTTGGACTTGTCATATTTTTCATTTATTTTCGCCAGAGTGTCCTTGGCTTGATTTAGCTCAGACATCTGAGACTCCAAAACTTGAATTTCATTCCTCAGCTTTTGCATATCAAGGCTTTCAGCTTGCTCTGTTGTTGGTGCTGAGGTGGATGGTGCTGCCTGCTGTACTTGTTGGCTGGGAGGGGCATTGGTTTGAGGGATTTCCTCAAGATTTATTATTTGTGGAGGGGGTTCTGAGGTTTGCCCTGCCTCCTTTTGCTGTAATGCTGCCTGCAAGGTGGCCTCTGATTCCTGCAGCTTTTCCTGAGTATGGATGAGCTCTTTGTATAATGTCATCAGCAGAGCAGCTGCATCCTTTTCCTGCCTGAGCTGGGCAACCTCTTCTGTTTGAAGATGAAGAGTTTCTGGGATTTTTAACATCTTTTTTAATGCTACCATATCAGCATCCCTTAGCTTCAGGATTTCTTGTACTGCTTTAACATCTTTAGGATCATGCCCAAGCTCTATTATAATTTCCTCGAGAGCTTTGATCCTATTGTCCTTAGCTTGAGAGGAAGCCATTTCCAGCTCAAGCTGTGCAACAGTGTTATTTAGGCTATTTTGCAGCCTATAGTTTACTAGGGTCTTGTCTGCCAATGTGGCATAGACCATCTCACCCGTCTGTTTATGCAGCTCTATTTGATCCATTGGGTGGATGTCTTTTGACAGGACCTCTAGGTTGGTCCTGATGTAATCTGCAGCTGATTGTGGTTGCTGCACTGTTGGTGTAAAATGGCTCATGATCATCTTTCCTTCATGTGTATCATATGCAGACATGAGCCTTTGCTGGTTTGTAGGAGCCATTTTCAATAGGTGATTGTAAAGTTGTAGCTTTAATGGTTCATTTCTGCTCTTGATATCCTTAAACTGCTGCTTAATGCTTTTCTCACCTTGCCTCCTTTGTCCTGAGGAGCTCACTTCTCCTACTGCTGCCTTGTCTTGCTCCTATTGGAAGGAGCTGGCTGAGGCCTCCATGCTGGGCAGGCTTGTTCCTGAAGTCTGCCCCATTGGAATTTCTTCTTCACAGAAGGGATTTAATCTTTGCCTCTTCTCTGGTGATGCGGTAAGGGGAGTTTCCCTATCTCTTTTTCTATTTACGTCCTCCCTTTGAGGGGTTTCGAGGACGGAGGAGTCAATCCTTGAATCTTGCCTTGGGGGTGCCATTTGTGCTGGCAGCTGCTGGGTGGCCATTGGGGCCTCTGCTGTTTGTTCCCCCTGTACCTGTTGGTCCTTTTGCTGCTGTACTCGTTGGGGTGGCTGCACCTGTCCCTGTTGTGCCTGTTGCTCTTCCATGTCCTTCTCCTTGCCTTTGCTCTGAGCTTGGCCTGTGGTTTGGACTACCTCTTGATGTGCTGTAGATGATGTCGTAGCTGCTCCTGCTTGAGGCTTTGGCAGAGTGAATACCTGTGGAGGAGATTCCAAGTCAGCCATTTTTAGAAGATGCCTTCTAGCTCTTTCATTCAATTCTTCTTGGGTGACTAGTTCCTCCAGTGTGCCCCTTCTCCATTTTGGTTGGTTGGAAAATTTTTCAATGTGGGGCAAGCTCACATGGTCATAGCTAGAGAGCTTGTATTTTAGCCTTCTGAAGGATATGGAATGATTAGGGCCATAGGGCTTCAAAAGGAAGATGGTTTTCAGGCCAAGGCATTCTAGCTTTCTATCAGCTTTTTTCCAGTCTTCCCTCTTGTTCAAGACAAGGTGGCCCAATTGATTTTTTACCTTTAGCTGTGCCTTCTTGCCCTTGCCTGCAAAGTGCACCATATCAGCATTCCCAAATTGCCTGAAATATTCAAGGGCAAATAGTCTCATAGGCACATACTTGGGCAATCTGTATGGGGGTAACTCACACCCATATATTCTGATCACGATGTAGTGTTGGTAATAGTACCAATCCCCTATGCTGTACACCTTGGATAACTGCAGGATCCTCTGCATCTCATCAGTCAGTCTTGGAGGAGGCGAGCTTAGGAATAAAGACATGGCTGGGTGGATGAAGAGGTCTATGAACTCATAGTAGGTATATGGAGAGTAGGTGTTGCTATGAAATACTCAGGTCCAGTACACTACTGACCTTGGATTGCCTTCTACATCTGTTCTTTTAACAACGAAGGAGAACTTCTCATGTTGATAATATAGAATAAGGTGGTAGATGTAGGAGGTGTATCTGAACACCTTCTCTCTTGACAGGTTCAAGAACTGCTCATGCATCTTATCTGAAATATATGTGGCATAATCATAATAGATTGGACTCTTGCCAGGGGAAAACATAGTCATCATTACTAGCACAGTTTCATCAATAAATTCAAGTGATTTGTACCCCAAGATGGAACTGATCATGTATGAAAGATCTATACCTAGTTGATTGAGGTAGCCATAAAAAATGGGAGGGTGCAACACAGTGTCAGAGTTTGTAATGAAGAATTGGTTGAGCTTGAGGATTTGTGCATCTGTTAGCATCTTAGCTCCTTGGTTGATCAAATCCAATAGAGACAAGGGGACCAATTTCTTCTGGGTCTTGAACTGCAGCATCTCTCTAATGGCCTTAGGGGTTATGTAGAATACCACTGAGCCTGAAGGGTCAAGCACAGCTCTTGGCATGGGGTCATAGCAGACAGCACATAGATGAATCAGGTCAGGGAATTGGTTGACCTGAGGGAGCCTGAATATTGGGAGGAAGGAATCCCAAATGCCTAGTATGTTTGTCCCATCCTTATGTTTGGCCTTAAGCTCATTTAGCAGGTGAAGGTGGAACTTGCATTTTGATGAGGAGTCTTTTGAGATTTGGTAGTCCAAGTCTGCCAAATCCTGCCACTCCAATTCTCTCTGTGGGGCATTTAAAGGAGCAACATTGAGGGAAACTGGTGCAACTGGAGTCTCCATGGTTACTTGGATGGTTTGGCAAATAAACTGTTGTCTCTTAGACTGGGCAACAGTAAAGAGCATTGCCTGAGTACAGAGGTAAATTTGAAGAATGAAGGGTAACAGGGCAAGTCCACAGCAATTGAAATACTGTTTTGGTTCCTTGAGGAGGCAAGTTTTAGTTTTTAGGAGACCTTTCTCAACAATTGAGTGTAGGTTTTGGGTTTTATTTCACGATTGCGCGAACGAAAAATGCGGGTTTTCAGTGAAAATTCAGTCTAAAACGGCTCGGCTAGTGAAATTCGACTGTTAATTTTTCAAGAGGGAGTTGTGTGTAGGTAGTTTTCTGGTGAATTTAATCGTTTTCTATGCTCAAAGTGATTTTTTGTATTCACAGAGAAAAACCAGGTTTCAGAGAAGTTTGCACGGACAAATACCTGGTAAATCGATGGCCTGGGTCGGAACAGCAGGTGGGTAGGCGCGCTGAAGATCTCCTAGTTGTTTCGAGCAGGTTGGTGAAGTTTTGGTCGTGAAACGCATGCAGAGAGCGCAACAATGTTTTTTGCAAAAAGTGCAAAAAACGCGCAAAATTTGACAAAATATGGCTTTTTCGGGTCATTGGCGCCTTTTTTAAATGATGTCAGCATGATGTCACAAGGTGGGTCTGGGTTGGATGACGTCAGCATGACATCATTAGGTGACGTGGCGGCCTATGACCGGTCCACGGGGGCGGTGAGATGGCGGACAGGTGGACCAGTGGTGGTCGGGGCGCGCGGTCGTGACGCTGACGCAGGCGGTGAGGGGGCGCTGACGTTCGCAGACAGGTGGCACGATATCGGACCACCTCCTATACGGCGAGGAATCTGTCAGAGGGGGCTCCGATGGAATGTGGAGGCGACGCGTGGACCCCGCATGACATCAGTGTCTGACAGATATCGGACGATATCTATCGGACATCAGGGCCGCTCCAAAATTCGCGTCGACCGTTGGATTAAAAGAGCTCGATGGGACAGTTATCGGGCCAGGGATCTGCACGGAGGATACGGTCATCGGGCGGGGATTAAATAATAATTTTCCTTGGAACTTGTGCCTGGCGGGAACCTTCGAAATATTAAAGAATTTGATGGTTTTGCAATGTATTTCTTTGTTAAATGATATATAGCCGCAAACTTTGGAAAAAGGGCGGAAACTATGGTTTAGAAATGATTTATTTGCAAAATCGCTCAGGGTATCAAAAACTTAGGATAAGAGGGTTTTTTGATGAAATTTTCATGTAAAAAGCGGAAATGGGTCCCGACCTTAGGATAAGGCGGGGAAAGTGGGTTTTAGATGCATTTTTTGCTTTTGAGCGGGTATAAGGGTAAAAAAGGGGTTTTTCCAAGGTTTTTAGGGCAAAATGAAGGGTTGACAAGGTAGAATGGGTTCTGATGGAGACAGAGAGGTAAGGCTTGGGTTCTTGAGCTTAACCAGGTGTTAATCCAATTCCCTAATAGTGAATCATATGGCTATAATGCCAAGGAGGGGGTATTTATACAATGCTTAGGATTTATACACCATGGTGTTATAATAGTAGGGAAAGGGAAACATAGGGGGCTAGATAATAAAGGTTAGAGGTTAATATGGAGGGAGAAGGTGAATGGGGAGTGATATTACCAATTTTTCTTGAGAACAACTTAGTTTAAAGAGTAGATCAAAATGAAAAGAACTTTACAAAAGAAATGTGGCTTTTAAAGGCAATAAGGACCAACATAACCTTGAACTCTTTCATAATCACAGCTGGTGAAGGGATGTTAGTAATGAGTGATAAACAAAGGGAAAATGGAAGTTAGACATGCTCCATTGTGTTGTGTTCCTTGTATTTGATTAGCAAAATTCAGTTTGGAAGGAACACCCCTTCTGCAACCCCATCTACCTACCCAACTATTTTGCCTAGCATTTTTTGTTTCTTCTTGGAGGATGCACTTGGACTTGCAGACCCTTTATGTGCCTTTTCTTTTCCATTGGCTTTTTCCTTTGATTTCCTATCTAGCACTACCCTTATTTCTTGCAAGGCCCCAGATTAAGCAGTTGGGAACCTTAGTTTCTCTGCCTAACTACTGAT